>VZSE01007211.1:420644-565705 GCA_013398275.1 Promerops cafer | reverse complement strand
GCGAGGGGCGGAGAGAGGGCCGGGGGCGGGCGGGGGGCGCGGCGGAGGGTCGGGCCCGCGGCGGAGGGTCGGGCCCGCGGTCGGCCGGCGGTGTCACTTGGGAGCAGCACTCGCGATTCAGGAACGGGAACGGGCCTCTCTCGCCTAGGCTTTTCTGGTCTACCAGCGAAAGGCACCAAATACCGTCAGGATATACAGTCGTCCAACTTTTAAACATCAGTGAGGCCTGGCAGACTGAAGTGAATTACCACAGTCTGATTGAGTTCGAGGAGCGTTTGGACATGGTAGGAGTGACTCTTCGAGATGCCCTGCACAGGACAAAGAGTTGGGCTGGATGATCCTGATGGGTCCCTTCCAACTCTGCATATTCTGTGATTCTATGATTACCAGAATTTCAGGCAAGCATCAACAAAGCCTGCGAGGAGAAGATGATCAGGAAACAAGGTGTGCAAAAGCTTTATACCAAAAAGGAACAAGCATTAGTCTTGCTTAAGGGCGCAACTCACAACGCTTCTGAGGCAAAGAGAAAGGGAAGCGAGGCTTTGTAAGAGTTATTAATAAGGTGGATCAATACAAGTTCAGCATAGATAATAGAAAGCTGTAAAATAAATTTCACCTCACTGACCACTCAGACAAACTGAAAATACATCGAGTAAATGAGCAGGGGCCTCCCCAAGAATATAATTCCTAACAGCTGTCACATGAAATTGGAATTGCTCTGATCCCGACCCCACTGCGGTCAAATTAATCATTGTTACTGGGTTGAGATTTATGTAGGACCATCCTTAGATTTGTTATTTCTCCTTTCCATACAAGGGTATTTTCAAAATTCCTTCTTTAACCAGAAAGAAGTGAGATTAACCTACCTGTGTTTCCACAAACAATTGTCTAGACAGAGCCCCCAGGTAATGGAAGTTGCTGCACTGTCCAGTCCCTTCCATGGCAACAGCAATGGACTGCTCCCAGTTCACCTCCAATTCTATTAACTGTGAAGAGCTACGACAGTTCATTTTGAAGATCCAAGACTAAAATATTGCAATAAATCAGTAAACGTGTTATTGCAATTTCCTGCCCATATAAGAAATGTCTTTTCATTAAAAAATCTAATAGTGAGTTAAGACTAATACCTTTTATTGGTTTAAATGTCAAATTTTCCATCAGTATTTAATAAGTCACATATACAAAATGTGAATTAAGTCCTACTACTTGTGGCATGTGTAGACAAAGGAAATCCTATGAGCAATCAAAACAGAAATAAGATTTGATTTGTTTCTGAAATAGCACTCAGGATGCTTTGTTTTCTTTGTCTGATGCATTACTAACACTGCAAAAAAACCTCTGCTGCATATCTCAAGTGTTGACAAGTGTATCAGATTGGACATTTTAGTGCCTACAACATACAAGACCACATTTATTATTATGAAATATATTATATCCTATACATTAGGAAAAAAATCTGGATCTCAGCAAGAGGGAAAGCAGAGGAAATCATATTCTTCTCCGTGCCAAAATACAATCCAGACCCTTCCCAGCACACAGTTAAACCAGTTGTATAATAAAATTCAAGATCATTCTGGTATGAATGCAGGGGGAAAAAAGAGAGAGGTTTTTCTGTTCCCTCCATTATTTTAACCACGTGCATAGCAAATGCATCACTATTGCAAGTTAAAAGGCAGTATCATTGAAGCTATTTTAAAATCAGAACACAAATCATGCTATAGAAAACGTTTTTTATGTGGTGAGCTTCTTGACTTTTCTGGAAAGTCTGCCTTTCCCTCAAGCCAAATCACATGCAGTGTGTCACAAATCTATTTGGAGCCATTCTTTTGGTCACAAAAAAAAAAAAATGTTAGAAGGTCACGTTCAATACAGCTTCTTCTCTGTGAGATCTGCAACTGTAAATCGGGTCTGTTGGACTGTCAGCATGAGAGCAGTTGTCCAGCAGCACAAACACCAGTTCCTGAACAGTTATTTCTAACAAGTCAAGTTATCCATCTGGTGTTCACTGTAAGTTTTTGACATTTCTACATTTCAGTTTTATAAATCACTTGAATAAGCCTTAATTCATTTTATTCTAATGCATGTCATTTATACACTGTCAGAATAAATGGATTGACAGTAGCTTTATTTAGATAGACTTCCATTTTGACATATTCCCCTTATTTTATTGTTATCCTGTGTCAACATTTTAGGCTGCATATGAGATGGTTTATCTCAGACCTGCATGCAAAGATTATTCTTCCTTTTTCCGTTATAAAAGTTGTTAATTTTGGCACATAGATTTAAGTAAGGGAAAAAGTGAGCAGCAATTTATAAAGATCATCACATTTAAATACCCTGTGGATTTCAAAGTGACAGTCATTTGCTTTAGTAGTACCCAAATATGACTTCTTGAGTGTTCTAATTGTTTCATAAGACTCTGCAGAAAGTATTTTATACTCTGCAGACATTACTGACCTGTTTTTCTAGTTCTTTGCATTTAGTGCAGTTATTAATATCTGAGGAAATAGGTTATAAAAGGAGATTCTCCTGATGCTGTGTCTGATTTGGCATCAAACCAGAACAGCAGGATTTGATGCAACACAGGGCACTCAGCTCAGCCACACACTGAGGAGGCAGCTGTGGGAACTCTGACTGATAAATAATAAACAAGTGCATTATCAAAGGATGGCACTGTGAGGGATTTGGGTGGGACCTTCACGGCTCAGCTCTCTGCTCTGAACCACGGGCAAGTGATGTATCATTTCTGAAAGATGATGTTGCTGCTGCAGATCCAACTGACACGTGTATGATCTCCCAAGCCATCTATTCCTATTCTTGCAGGACTTTTAATGTTTTAGAGGTGACAACCTGAGCTGTACAGGTTATCATTTGAGCCTCTTTCTTCTCGCTATTCCTGTCACACTGAGGGAAACTGATTATTCACTTCACATCATGCTTTTACATGCTTGAACACTCCTACCACATCCCCTTTTGTCTTCTTTTGGCTTAATAGATTCCACTTGTCTTGTGTTTCCTCACAAATCACATTTCCCAGGCCTTAGACCCACTGAGGAAGGCTGGCCTCTTCACAAGCCCCACCTGTCCCCAAGCTGGACGCAGTAGCCCAAATCACACCTGAGTGTTACACCCCAGGTTTAGGTGCCTGTATTATACCTATACCCTATGTACTGCACACAGTTATTTACTGTTCCCTTTTGCCCAGCTCCCAGCAGTGGGGAAGGCTGGATGCTGAGGGGCTGACTGCCGTGACCTCAGTGATCACACAGGCACAGGAACCCATGTCAGGCTGACAGCAGCTAAACATGAGCCCAGATGGGCAAGAAAGCTGGTGGCATCTGGCTGTACCAGCAATGGTGTGGCAGCAGGACCAGGGCAGTGATCATCCCTCTGTGCTGGGCACTGCTGAGGCCACACCTCGAATCCTGGGATCAGGTTTGGGCCCCTCACGACAAGGAAGACATGGAGGGTTTGGAGCGTGTCCAGAGGAGGGAACAGAGCTGGGGACGGGTCTGGAGCACCAAGAGCAGCCGAGGGAGCTGCAGGGGCTCAGCCTGGAGGAAAGGAGGCTTGGGGCACTGTCTCGCTCTCCACAACTTACCAACAGGAGGTAAGGGTTGGACTCTTCTCCCAGGCAATGGTGACAGGATGAGAGGGAATGGCCTCAAACTGCACCAGTGGAGATTTAGGTCGGATTTCTGGAGGAATTTCCTCACAGAAACAGTGATTAGACATTGGAACAGGCTGCCCAGGGAGGTGATGGAGTCACTGTCCCTGGAGGTGTTTAAGGAAAGACTAGACACGGCACTTTGTGCCATGGTCTAGGTGACAAGGTGGTGTTCGGTCATAAGTGGGAGTCGATGATCTCAGAAGCCTTTCCCAACCTAATTGATTCTGTGACCGTACTCCAGCGTTTCCTCAGGGGTTGAGGGCAGCCCCGAGCTGGGCCTTTCCCGAGGGGCCGCGGGAACCGCCTCAGCGGCCCCCTCAGAGTGCGGCAAGGCGAGGGCAAAGCGAAGGCACCGCCTGCACCGCCGCGGGCCGGGCATGAGGCGAGGCGGGGCGGGTGGAAGGTGTGGGGCCAGCTGAGGGCGAGGTGAGGCCACCGCCTCACCGGCGCGGGCCGCGCATGCGCGAGCCGGGCGGGCGGTGNGAGCGGGCAGCGCGCGGGAGGCGCGGGCAAGATGGCGGCGGGCCGGCCTCACCCCCCCGCAGCCCCACAGACCCGGGCGCTGCCCCGGCGGGCGGCTCCGCCACACGGCCCGGCCAGACCGGGCAGGGACAGCCTGGTTGCTACAGGCGACGGGGAGCGGTGGGTGTGGGTCAGGCCGTGCCGTGAGGGGGAAACGAGCTGTCCGTCTGAGCCAGCCCCTCCCGTCGTTCCCGCTGCCTGTGGGGAGACTCGGACTCAGCCTGAGGGGGATCCCGGTGCTTGTGACCCCGCCGGTCCTTTAGGCTGTACAGGCCCACCTGTCCAGAGTGGGAGTTGTGTGTGTGGGGGGAGAGGCACCCGCGCTGAGGAAATTCACTGTGAACTCGTGTTCAAAATGCCACATGGTGTATGACTGTTTGCATCTTAGAAACTACTAACGTCGTTCCTAGCATAAACCCGCGGTCTTCCGTTGCTGTCAGAGGCAAAATCACGGCTGACAGCATAGAAGGTCTCACAGTGTACTCAGGGTCTGTCTTCTCTGTGCAGTTCTCTAAATACAGATTCTTATTTCTGCATTATTTCCAAATGAACTGCGCTACTGGGAAAGTACGTGGATCCTCATGTTTTCTCCTCAAATATATATGTCAGTTTAATGAGCCTTTATTATCCCTCTATTACAATCAAGTCAGTTTGGTGTACAAAAGATGTTTTCTAAGATGCTTCAGTGTTTGAAGACTCGGTGGTGGGTCTGTTCTGATGGCTGAAGTGTTGCAGAAGTACAATCTTTGTTTTCAAAAGCTCAATTTCCTTCATCCAACTGCAGAACATTTTGGTTTGTGTGGATTTCGTAGGTTGTCTTAAGGCATACAGACATCTCTGGGCTTGTTGACACAGGCTGGGCTATATCCCTTTAGAAAATCCAGCTATTTATGTAATGTGAGAACAGGTGAACAGCCTGCTTAAAACAGTGTCATTCATGGTAAAGGCCAACAAAATCTGACTTTGGATCTGACTAAAGGTTAATCTTGGTTTTTTACCTAATTTCAGATAATTTAGAAGTGTCTTTAATTTCCATTTAACATCTGATTCTTCAGAAAAGATTAGACTGTTTGCACTTGAATCAGCAGCTTTTCAGAATTTATCAACCTTGAAGTCAAGGATTTAACTTTATTTCAGAATTATTAACACTGTTCTGGAAATTCTTGATAAGCCTATAAATATTTACTCCTGTGTACTTTCTTCGTTTGCCCTTCATTTGTGGCAGTGGTTCTGTGTTACAGCTGCATAAAGTATTCACTTTGTCAGAGCTAACTTGCACAGGAGCCTTCACATCTTATAGCTAAATGAGAACAGAAATTTCAGTTTTATTTTACTTTCTCATTAATTAGCTGATGCTGGTTGTTAGTGCATCTCTGATTCATTTTTCTTTTTGAGCTGATAACGAATTTGCCCAGTTCTCTGTCACAGGAAAGATTATTCTACTTGAATCACTGTTCCAGAGCAGTGCATGCAATGATTTGTTTGAAAGTTTTTATAGTCTTTGTACTGTTTACTGTCTAACCACATATAAAATTACATTTTTCTGTAGTGTCAGTCTCACTTTGTTTTCTTCTTGGACTTTTGGCTGTTTTTAGTAAGGAGCAATGCAAACACTTTACAAATAAAGTTATCTTCTGACAGCCTTGCTGTGTTCATCTGATGTCCATGACCTAAATGCTGCCAGCAAGCTAAAAGTAGTTTTAGAAGTGGTTTAAGGTAAAATAATTAATTGCATTTTTTTGACACAGGTATGAAAACTCAATGGGGTCATCCAAAAATGTAATAAGTGAGCCTGTTGATGCAGAGGAAGGCTATAACATGATGGTAAGACATTCAGTACCTATAACACTGTATGGTAGAGTATTTTTTCAACAGCAAGAAAAACTAATTCTTCATGCTGGGGTTCATTCATAAATCAGTTCATTTGTACCTTCTGTGAAAATATTGATTCTAGGAGCTTTAAAAATGTTATTCATTAACACTGTAGAGAGGAACCTTCAAAAAGGAATTTCACGGTAGAATAAATTTGAGCATTTCTTCTGTTTTGCATAATTTCTGGTTGTGTTAGTATATGGGGCTTTTTGCATTCATTCTTTTTCAGCTGACTCCCATTTTAAGCTGCTGTAGTGTAAGACCTTAATGTTTGGTTACACTTAACAGTGTGGTGTTCTTAGAAAGAGCTGATGTTAGAGCTGAACTAATTTTCTTTGGGAATGCAGTGGATGAAACTGGTCAGTTTGTTTACATCAATGCATTTGTATCTATGAACATCATTAAAAAAAGAACCCTCATAAAAGGTCCTGTAGGATTTATAGCCATGAAAAGAAGCAGTACAGACTAAATAACAAACATTTAGGGTATTTAATAACTGCTGTTTAAGGCTGAGCAGTTTCTGGTCCCTCCTTTGGCCTAAGGGCTGATTGTATCCAGAGCACCTGGCAGAAGGTAACTTCTTTGGATAGTTGAGTAGCAAATAGCAAGGGTTCAGGTTGAGGGAGCAGTCAAAAACCAGGTGTCAGTATCCTGTCACTTGTATGAGGGAGGGGACTACAGCAGGCTCTTGTCAAATGAAAAGGCTGTTCATAGCCACTCTGGCCTTTGGCACAACGATTTTCACTTCCCAGTGGCTGTGCAGTTCCTCATTGCTGACTCCTGTTTGGGCTTCCCTCAAGGGTTTGTTGGTTTTTTTTGACTGATGTCCAAGTTACGGAGATGGGAATTCTAAGTTAGGCTCTGGTTTCATTATACAGAATACCTTGAAATGTCATGATGAGATACTTACTGTTTCCTTTTAAGCTTTTCTGGCTTGTATAAAAATAAATAATGTAGAAAGTTAGTTTGTTGTGGACTAATGCAAAGTTTTACACTCACGTCATTAGGCAACAAGGAATTAAAAACCCAAACCAAACTTGCTGCAGCAGAAATGGTCACTCTCACTAAAAATTCCTAGCAAGAATAGGCAATTAGTTGTATAGAATAAGGATAGACTAGAACCAGTTCTGTACAGGTTCTGGGGTTTTTATGTGCTTTATTTGAGTTGCTTTGGGCCAATGTATGTAATTGGCTCTGTTTTCCAAAACTTCACAGATACAGGAGTGCTATTTGTTCCTCTCTGGTGTTGCCTGGTCGTGTCTCTGGGCAGGTCTGTGAAGCACTAGATGGCACACTGTGACTTCCAAACAGGCAGCTGAAGACATCTGGATGAGAGAAACCCAAGTTAAAATCTATTAGATTAGCATTAAAGTAAAAGGAGTTTCTCATTTGTGTTGTATTTCCTGCTGCCTTAAAAATTCTAGCCACTCATCTTCTATATTTGTTTTTAGTGTAATTTTACTGGATTTGCTTTATGCAGATGGAAGAAGTGGTTGCAAGCTTGAGCCATATGATGGTAAGAATGAAAAGAGGAAGAATGTACCTCTGATTGGTCCTATAGAAAATCAATCTGTTCGTGCCTCAGATAATTCTTAGGTTTATTTAACTTCCTTATGGTTAAGTTTGCCAGTGTTTAAAGCTGACGTGGTCAGCAGTTTTGTGCTGTCATGGTACGTAAGTTTATCATCACCATAGATAGTTTGGCTTAGTTGCAGATTATTTTTTGAGGATTAACTTTCCTACACTGTAGAAGAGGCAAGATTTTATCTGATTGACATCTGTCAGTTGATACAAATACTTCTTAATGTATTTGGTTTCAAATGTCTTGTGATGGTGCATTTCACAAAGTGCAAAGATCTGTGTTCATTAGGTAAATGAAGTGCATTCCCAGTGTCTCCTATTCTGCCTTTGAGTGGTTGCAGCTTTGTAGTAACAGCCCATCACAGTTGCCAGGAAGTACTTTCTAGGTTTTTGTCTTCTCAGTGAGAGGGCTGGGCTTTTATAAGTGTTTCAGATGGTTCCCATACAGCTCATGCCTTTCTCCAGGCTCTCACCAATCAGCCAACACATGTATTTTGGTCTTGTGCTGCCTTTAGCTTGTGTAATTAGTTCTAATTGACACAGGGTAATTAAAACATTTGTGAAGTCTGCTGTGATGCTCCAGCAGCATTGACAAGCAATTAAATGAAAGTGATGTGGTCTAAACGTACCCATATTGAGAGCTGGGTAGTAACTCCCATGACATGCTGATGAATAAGTCTGCTTCTATGCAGAAAAATGGGGATGAAAATGGATGCATACACCTTTTTCAGATACTTGAGGAAAATTCAGCACCTGTGCCCCCCACTTTGGATGGTGTAACCACATACTGGATGAAATTAACGTGTCAAACCGAAGATTTCTCTTTCTTGTGTGCCCATCCATGTATTTTTTGTTTTCAGGCTTCTTTCCAACGCTCTAACAGCCATGACAAAGTGAGGAGAATAGTGGCAGAGGAGGGACGGACAGCAAGGAACCTGATTGCATGGAGCGTCCCGCTGGAAAACAAGGAGGATGATGGTATGTGTTTAACAGTCTTCCACCAGCTCTTTGCACTTCCATTCCTCTGTCAACTGGAGTTGCTCATCTGGAAATATTTTCCTTACATAAAATGTCTCTATTTAAAAATGTTCTGTTTAGCATGCATAGTATAATTTAGAAGTCTTTTTCCAAAACGTGCCTTGCAGTTGGCAGATCACTTTATAAAATCTTCCAGTAGCAGATTAAAAACTGTTTTAATTTGTCTGCAAGTAACATCTGAGACTGTTTTCTTCTGCTCATAATATCAAGATAGTTGTGTAACACAGTGATGTTGTCCTAAAGTGATCTCTTGTAACTGGGGAATTCAGAATTGTAGGGATGACTTAGAACAATCTAAAAAATTGCTCTCTATGTTCTAAAACAAAGAAATTTGGAAGTTTCTTTTGGGATCACTTCAGCTTTGGTAAATGCCAGTGAAGACTCCCTGAAGAAGGGGTATGTGGGGACAGCTTTCTGTAATGCAAGTCCTTAGAACAGTTTTGTTACTGTTGTAATACTCTCTTGTGGTATGATGATTTAAAGAGCCAGGAATTGACTTTTATTTTTATCCTACTCAAGCTGTTCCAGATGTCTCAATGCTGTCTTTGAGAACTTAGTCTCAAATATTTTTGTAGCTGCATGTCCCTATCCAGGTGCTGCAGCTTTTGAGTGTCTAAAAGTAAATTTTTTAATGCTGTGAATGTGGTTGAACATGGGAACCACTTACCTTGAAAAACTGTGGGCATCATCTTCCTTGGAGATGCTCAAAACCTCCCTGGACATAGCTCTGGGCAGCCTGGAGGTTGAGCTAAACAATTTCTAGAGGTTCCTTCCAACCTCAGCTGTTTTGGGATTCTGCCAGTGGAAAAGTTCAAACTGTCTTTAAGCAGAATAGAATTGGGGCCCAAAGTATTTCCAGATTCCAAATTACACTTCTGGGGAAGGTAGTGATATGAATGTGTGTGTAGTAAAGGAACATGCAGTGTATTTCTAGTAGTATTTTTGAGCAACTTGTGGGTTGATTCACTCTCTGGGTAAAGAGTCTGTTACTTTTTAATACTACTTTGCTTATAATATTATTTTAGAAACTTTAAGACTTTTTCCTTAAAAATGACTGTGAGTTGTAGATGAATGTTTGCTCTAACAATTTCTGCTAAACCATGATGAATGAATGTAAAAGTGAACTTTTCGCTTTCATTAAATAGTAGTTATGTACAGTAATTAAAATCCAAGTAGCTGTATTAATTTCCTTCTTTTGGTCGTATTAGCCCCACTGTAATTTTTAAACTTTGTCAGTGGTGCTTTCTTTTTAATATTTCTTAAAATTAAATTATCGGCTGACTTTTTTGCACAATGCAAAGGATCTGATGATTATTGCCTGATGGAGAATTTCCCTGTGAAGAGTAACTTGTGGTCACTGAAAGCCTGGCAGAGCCAGATCCTTTATCTCTTGACCCTTGCCTGGCATGGAGGGTGTTTATGTTGGTGGCACTGAGCTCTGGCTCGTTTTATGCTGATCCTTCCATATGTGCTGTGTCCCTGAGGGATGATACAGCAATATTACGGATTAGGACAGTTCTAACTTGTTCAAGGGTTGTGTAAATCAGGCCAAAGGTTCAGGGTGCCTGAGCCAATCCTGCCACTCATCTCTACAAAACAGAATTTCGTCTTTGGGCAATTTCTTCTGCTCGTAATCTTCAGAGGTATTGATTTGGCAGCACCAGTGTGTGATTTAACATTTTAAATTATATACTCTTATTCATAATGAGATTTTTTCTTTCCAGACACAGTGAAAGTATGAGCATTTTTTATTACTAGGGTTATAGAGGGTGTTATAGAGGGTTGATTAATTAAAATGCTGAATTCACCTTTTCCATTTGTGTCCTTTTTCTATTTCCTTTTAAAATTGTGTGCTTGTGTTCTTCTTCCCATTTTTTCCTCTTGCTCCGAAAGACTTGTGTATTTTATATAGCATATGTAGTAGATAAAAGAGAAATCAAAACCTGATTCCATTCTGTAAATATATAGTTCCTGCCAGTAAGCATGTATTTCCTTAAAAAGGAAGGAGATTTCTGGAATGGCAGGTGGTATGTCTGGTGTGTGTTTTGGAGCAGTGTGCACCCCAGTTATGTCAGATCTGAAATTCTAATTATGAATACAGATCAATGCCATGACAAAATCCCGGGCCTGGTGGTGATGGTCTAGGAGAGAGAGTGACTGTAACACTTTTCAACCACTGAAGTTCAAATACTCCTTCACAGAATGCAGTAGTACACAGCAGATTCTGTTGGATAAACTAATCAACACTATTGTTGGTTTGGTGTCTCAGGAGGAGTCTTGAAATGGAAAAATTCGCTTTTCTGGTATTCTGTCTCCAGAATGGAATTTGCATTCCAAGCCTGCAGCCACCAGTCACCAACTGCAGTCATGTTGCTTTTGCCCACCTTGGAAAGCTTTGATTGTTCCAAGGGAGGGTTTCAGAAGTTTTTCCTTTGTAATTATTTCACATGCCTGGAATTAAATTTGAGGCACTGAATGCAGATAAGCAACTACACACAAATTTTATTACAAAACCTTAGGTATGATATTAGCAACAGTTAAAAAATTGCAGAGACTTGACATGTAAATATTAAGAGGTGGTAAGATACCTTTGGAACTTTGAGATGTCTAGAAAAATTGGAAAACCCTGTATTTGTGACTGTTCTCTTCTAATTTCCTATTTGTTTAAAATCACCTGGGCTCTTGCCATAAAGAATTCATTTGCAGATTAAGCATTTCAGGGTAAGGAAACATATTTTATTGGTTGAAAGGTACGTGGCACACTTTGGGGAGCCTGCAGCATATTCCACTGTTTTAGCAAGAGCCTGCTGCAGAAAATAAGTTTTGTGGGATGTGATCAAAGTCATGAAATTTGGCTCTCTTTGGCCGTGTGAGGAGCTGTGAGAGTCCTGACTGCACATACAGTGTGCGAGCCCTTGCAGCACGGGTCTGGTGGGAACTGGCAGAATGTGGTGTGGAGGGAAGGTGATTCTTTAGGGCTCAGAAGTTTCAAACCTTGGATTTCACTGGAATGAATGAGAATCCAGTCTAGTGTGGGTGGGTGAATACAGGGCCATTATATTCTGGATGAGACACTGACAGTAATTTATAAAGTTAAGTTTGCGCAAAATATATTGCTGTAATTCAATTTAGAGGTGGGAAAACGTGGAAAATTTTGGTTAAATCCATGCTTGAAGGCAGTAATTTCTCCAGATCCTTAGCATTGTACAGTTAGAAAAATAGCATCTACTGCTGCTCTCCAAACTTGCAAGAAGATGTGGTTCATAATAGGATTAGAAACTTCAATCTGCTTCCTCAGTTGAAAATTATCATTTCTGCTGAGGATGTGATGATGAACAATGTCAAAGACATTGGAACAAGATGTGCAGTTGATCTCTGCCATAGCCAGGACAGAAATGAAGGCTGCAATTAACTACTAAACTTAAAGGCAATTCCCACATTTCCCATACCACTAAAACTATCCAAAAGAGAGAGGTGAGCAGGATGGTTGTTGAGGTTTTTAGGTAAAAGATAGCTTTTGAAAATAGGTAATCAGTGGGTTTTTTTGGCAGCTATTGGCACCTCAGCTTTTTGGACAGGAAGACTTCACAAGTCATAAACCCTGTGTGCTTCATATTTAAACACCAGACAGGGAGGAAATGGACTTCTAGTGTAAAATATGGCTGTAGCTCCTCCAATGCTGCAAAACTTTGATTTCACATGGGCAACTTAATAGCTAAAGATTATCTTCTTGGGTCATAATTGTTCTCTCCTTGCAATTCAGTAAATTGCTAGCAGTGGGTACCGTGCAGGTGTCACTGAAGTCTGTGCATCTCTTAGCAATGCCAGCATGGTGTAGCTACACACCACTTACACACCAGTTACACACCAGTTGCCCTGAACATACAAACAGCCATTGAGCAGTGCAGCCACTGCTTGGGAGTACAGAGGGACAAAAGGAGAAATAATCTTCTAATTACCAGAGCCTTTATTGTAAGCAAATGAGTAAGAAAGCTTGAAAATGTGGCTGCTGCTGAAATGCAAAGTTTTCTGGCCTACACACCTTAAGAAAAAGTTACTCCTTGCCCCACACTATATTAAGTTTGCAAAACCTGCTATTTGCATCTAAATGTCTTCCCCATATAGGAAGTGCCTGGAAACTAGCTTTTGTCTTTAGAAGGGACTTGTTCAGACATTTCACAGATCTTAGATGATGGATTGTTATTCTCGATTTTATAGAATCTAAAGAGTCTGCAACTTGATATGTTCCTCTGCCACTTTTTAATTTTAGTGTAGCCATATTTGTGGCAAACCTTTTCACTGTGCAAGTCCTGTATGCCATTGCCTTCAAAACCTTGTCTTTGCAGAATGTAAATCTTGGGTGATTGAAATAATTCTGTTTTCACAAGTCTGCTGTGGAACTGTTCTCCAGTTCAAGCTTTTTAGTGACTAGGAAGGTTTTGTACATGTAGTAGCTGAATGATTTTTTTTTTCCCTGAATGCTGCTAAATTGAGTTCAATATATTAGTTCATATCTGTTTTTTGGCTAATGTAGCATTTAAAAAATGAATTATCAGGCAAATAATTTTAAATTTGTTTTCAATTAAAAGCCTTCTTTCCTGAAATAGTCAGTGATCCAAACCAGCTGTACAACTGCTTGATTAAGACAGGTTTGCAGCTGCTTTACATAACCAGAGCAATGTAAAACAGCTGGGCTACATTTGGGAGTTTGGCCTCAACTGTTAAAAACTCAACTGGACAATTCTGAAATTTAAGAATGATCTCCATCGTCTAGGGAGGACCATATTCAACTAATGCATTGATTTGCTTGGCTTCATCCTGTGAAATAATCTTGAAATTTCTCTTTGGATGTAATCTGCTAGAGAAAACTCTGGCCATAGTTACTGTTTTGTCTTAGCTTACTTACATTTTTGGTAATTGGATCCTATGATTTTCATGTTGTGCAGGTTTAGATACTTGGAGGAATAATTTTTTTACCTTACCCCATAGCGAATCTAAAAGACTAAGTGCAAACAGATCAGGTTGGTCTAGGCTAACACAGATTTTTCTATGCAAAGATAACTCTAAATCAGTGAATTGCCACCACTGCAGCACTGAGACCTGGAATCACCCCTTCTGACTGGGGGAATTTAAACTAATTTTGGAAGCATAGTTTCTAAAGTCACTTTGTATAAGCAGTGGAGGAAGACAGGTATGTTTGAGAAGATTTCAGGTCTTAAGGAGACTGACTTGTGTTCTGTGAAGGTTTTTCTCTCTTCCTTTGGCTACCTAAATGTTGGTGAACTAAATCCTGACCCAAGTTCTGTTTTTTCTCATCTTTCTTGGCAGAACAGTTCCAGAAGAACTAAATAATTACATTTGGTTTTTCTAAGAAATATATTTCCTGTTTTAATTCTGTAAGAGCTGATTGAGCAATCATTCAAAAGTAGACTTCTTAAAATTATATAGAAAACTAGTATCATATTTGACATGTAGATTGTAATGATATGATTTTTAGAGGCACTGAGAACTCAAAGCTTACCTTTGTTTAATGAAGTCTGTATGTCTTGCCTTTCTTGCATTTTTTTCATTTTCCAGTGTTTTCTGGCATTATCTACATTCTAAACAGTGGAATATATATTTTGAATATAAAATTTGCCAAACCTCTTAACTCAGAAATTGTGCCCCTCTCAGTACATTGCAAGATGAGATATGTGCATTTTAGAGTGCTCTATTTAATTAAAATCATTATTGTTGATTAAAACAGTTGCTTCTCCCACAGGAAAATCAAAATGGCAATCTGGTGGAAAAACAAAAAGGGTGACTCAAGGAACACACAAGACTGCAAAACAGGTATCTGCTCATTTCTTATTGTGACATAAAATTGATGACATAACACTGTTTTTCCATGAGACCACTGATACATTGGTGGCTGATTAATACTTCTCTGTAGTAACTGTGCTTACATTGTATTTTTAAAGCATATGAATTTCAAAGTCAAGTATTCAGAAGTTAAAATTGCCAGAATTTAGTTGATCTTCCTCAGCCTTTCCTTTTGGCACTTCCCCGCCTCTGCACACATGACTTACTGGCATTAAAGTTATTTTAAGGAAAGTGCTGTTCAATAAAATGATATAGGATATTCTTCCTATAAGTATGCTGCTTATACAAGGGCTGCCTTTCTTCCCAATTTCTAATTAAAGGAAATTCCTTGACCTCATGTGTTAGTGGCTCAAGTCAGTATATCTTAATTTGGGAAGACGTCCAGGTGAGTAAAATTTCTAAGAGTTAGGACTGGAAAGCAAGTTTGAATGAGAATTGTAAAGAAGACACCACTCCTATTTTTATTCAGGTTTTCTCTGTGAATGACAACCTGTATTACATTGATAAAGTAGTACCTCAATCTTTCCTCATGTTTAATATTTTTAACCGCTGTTTTTCTTTGGTTTGTGGATTTAGCCATTAGTACAGCTTTAGCCATTTAATGTTTTGAGGCAGCCTGTCAGAATTTGGTAATAAAACATACAGAAGATGTTGTTTTTTGAAAAAAGAAAAAATGTTCTTCCGTGGAGATGTATTTACATCTTTAAAATACAGGCCTGTTACTTTCCCAGTTCAGTTCTGCAGCTGTTGCCCTCGTGTTCCCTCCTCACACACTGCAGCATCACAAGCATGGTGTGTGCTGGGTCTCTTGGTGTGGCAGCTGGAGTGTCAGTGGTGTAGCTGGGGCTCCCTCTCAGGGTTTGCCCTCAGCAGAGTGGGGGTGGAGAGCAGTGTGCAGTTTGGGTTCTGTCTGACCTGGGGATTATGTGAACACTGAGTTTTCAGGAGAAGGCTTGGTTGCCACTCAGTGTGGGATGGCTGTACCAAAGCTCTTGTCAACACAGTGCATTCCTGGTGGCTTCAGTTAAGGTTTGAACGCTGCTGAGTGTCTGTGCATCTTGGCATCTCAGTTTGGTGTTCAGCACCTTTATTTCTGCTGCTTTTCAGACACTGGATACTGCTGCAATTGGTGGCTTTTTTGGCTTAGTTTCGTTGAGCTTTCACTTTCAATTCTCCTTTACATATAAATGGGCCATTAATTTCAAGAAAATAAACTTAAAAGAGCTGTTTCATACGATCTTACCAACCTCATCTTCCTTTCAGTAGGATGCTGGCAAATATATATTCAATAAACTTTGGCATCCCAGGAGTATAAATATACATTGCATACTTTCCACAAGTCCAAGTCAAGTTAATTAAACTATTAAGGGGAAAAAAACAAATGAAAAAACACTGAGAGAGATTCAGTTTTAGTGTCACTTTCATCATCCATGCTGTGTTACTTGGGATGTAAGAACCAGTATTCCCATGTCTGTTAACTTCAGAGGTACATAAGCCTTGCATCTTCTGCAGTTGAAGGTTTGAGCTATCACTGCAAGTTGAAATACTTTTCCTAATAACAAACCACCAACTTAAGGCTAACCTGCTTGTGTGATAGTGTTTACAAGAAATCAGGTAGGTTTTAGAGGGTTTTATGCTTTCAAAGGTGTTCTGCTGGAACATTGGTAGCTGTAAATGTTGCTTAGGTTTTACTGAGACCCTAAAAGTCTGCTTACAGGATAATAATGGAACTGCTGTGACTTACAGAGCCTACACATGGTGTTTTCCTCATTAAAATATGGCTGACATATAAGAGAGAAGATAAACAGATGCCAAATACAGCAGATGGAAAACATTTATTACTAAATATCAAAACATATTCCATGACATTGTCTTTTTGAAGGTTTGAGAATGGTTTGAAAATGTATCTTTCAAACAGTGGGAATTATGTACATTTCCCATTCCAAAACAACTGATCTTTTATGTCAACAGTATTATCTGAATGACTGTAAACCTAATCACTTTCCTGAGGTCACATTTTATAAATACAGGCAGCAACAGGTAGCACTGTTATTTTAATGTAGCTATTTATGATTCTGTAGTTGCACTTGCATCATTATAAACTGGAGTTTCCAAGGAGCTATAAATTAGCCAGTATATAAGCTTTGCTTTAAATGTTTTTACACAAGGCCTCAGCCTAGGAGTGTCTTTTCTCCCAGCAGTTTGTTAAGAGGTGACTTATGTAATGGAAGAAAAAATACGAAACCCTTCTGAAATTCCTGTTCATTGGTTGTTTATGCCATGCATCTTTCTGAGCATGATTCTCTTGCATACATTAACTGGGGTTCATCTGGAGTACACTTGGAGATATATGTAAGGGTAGCAGAGATGTTGGTGTGATTGTAGTAAATCAGGTGCCCATTCTTCTGCTTCTTACAGAAAAATTAGCATCTCACCACAAATGCAGGTGAGAGCGTAACCCTTCTGACAGCAGTCTCCCTCCCTGAAGGCCAAATGGAATTTGTTTAATGATGTGTGGTACAGGACAAAAAGGCTTGAATCCCAGCCAGTTGTTTTGAAAATTACACTTTTTCTAGTTAGTGATTAGATATTCTAATTATAAATGCTATGTACTGTCATGTGTGGTGTTGGTTTTGACTGTTCTTATTCAATCACCAAAGTAGAGCATTTAGAATGGGATTTGGCATTAATCCCTGCAAGAGTACTCCAGTAAGAATTGATGTGCTGGAGATAGATGCCTCAGTGAACCAGTGCATCAAAACTACATTAAAGGTGCTATTAAATACATAGATGAAAAAAGCCAGCCCAAACCAGACTACCTTAATGGGTAGCTAATATCTCCATCACGGAGTAGCACACAGTTGGGTGTCACTTGGTGTTTACTGGGGGTGCTTGTCCACTGGCTATGGAATGCACAAGCTTATGGTAGCAGCATTTTACAGTTTGTTTTCTTCTGTGGGAGAGAATTTCAGGTTTAATAAGGGCAATGTCACGGGACCAAGTGGTGATTTGGTATTTTTAGCCAAATAGGTGTGCTTCAGGACCCTTTGGAATTTCCTGCACACCTATCCCATTTAGCTTGTTGGCTGTCCCCTGCACCTGTGCAGCAAAGCAGTACTGGGTCAGTTCAGTCTGTGTTTTAGGGTGAGCCACATCAGCATTTCACTGACATTAACACGTATTTAGCATGAGGGTTTAAAAACAATCATGTCATATGCAATGTCTTTGATAATAGAATTTCCCTGTGGTGGAATATTGCTGGTATGTTTATTAGTAAAATGCTATTTTCACCTCTGACAGATATAGACATCTGTCAGGATAAGTAATACAGGATATGTCAGTAGAAAATGTATCTTTCCAGTGTGCTGAGAGGCAGAGTATCTCATACTGTTGTGGAATGCAAATATTGTAACTGTTAAAGAAACAGAATCTAGTTGAACATAAGTGCTGCCTATATTTAAGGAAGTGTGTTTGAAAACTCAAGTCAGTGCAATGATGTAGTCATCTTCAGTGAAGAAGTTCTTGTTTACAGGCGTTTCAATATGTTGATAAAAGGTGTGTTGCACAGAAACCTGACTCCTTACCATACTTCTCTTTGTTGTTCTCCTTTCCCCTTGTACCTTCTTGTTTTCAGAACGCTGCCTTGGACTGTAAATTAACAGCAGCAGGAGCTGGAGACAAAAACTTTGACAAAAGCCCAACCAAAACCCGGCAGCCTCGAAAGGTGGATCTGCGGGCTCGGTACTGGGCCTTTCTCTTTGACAACCTCCGGCGGGCAGTTGATGAAATCTATGTCACGTGTGAATCAGATCAGAGTGTGGTGGAATGCAAGGTAAGGCTCCAGCTGTTCTTTGCCTATCTGGCTTCTATCTGGCTTTTTTTATATTTTAGAAAAAAGGCAAATGAGGAATTAGAGCTTCAGAAACATGTTTTTCATTAGTATTTTGTGTACGCTTTTAAATAGGAAAGCTGACGACGTATGTATTCATATTTAAGAAAATGCTTTCATCTTGAGGAGGGACTAATTTGTGAAGTGTGTAAAACTTGTTGTGTTGTATGTGATATTAGAGCTCAGTTTTTTACTGAAATCAGATTTTGTTTATTGAGTTCTGATTTTGTTAGTTTTGTGACTAAACAGTCATTGATTTCTTTTTCCTGGTAATGTCCCTTACTGTAGGTGGCACTGTTGCAGTTCAGCCTTTTTCACGTTCATTTGCTTGCTGTTAAGTGGCTTAATTACACACTGCTCCCTTTCTGCAGTGATAGTTACCACTCTTCTCATTCTCCCTTTGTTAAGGAAGTGGTTGGTGGTCAAGTGTAAGCAATGACTGGTTGGGATGTCACTGTAAGACCCTGGATTTGTAATACCTTGTGCATCTGGTTCACATTTTATTGTGATTTTCTAGTACATCTGGAGAAATACCCTTGTCATTTAATAAAAATCACTCATGCTTTGGAAATGGAATTTATCGCAGGTATTAAGAGAAGTCAGAATACATTATAAAAGAAATGTTAAAGATATGACTTTATGTCCATATTAAACATGGCTGGAAACTCAACATATTCTGGAAATGATTATCTAATCACTGTAAAAAATTCATATATCAATTTAAGTAAACGTTTTTCTTATCCTATGCATCTCATTCTCTGCTGTAATCAGACACAGCCAAATTGCTTTTGAGATTAGCGTACAAATACATTTCATTGAAAGCAGCTTTGAGAACTGAACAGTAGCTCAGAGGCTTCCAAATCTCTGGTTGGTCTAACACAATTTAACATTTTGTTACTGAACTGTCTTCCTGCTCAGGAAACTTCTCTGTAGAATTTTTTGGTTTAAGAGAGTCAGCCAGCCTTGCATTGTAATTAAATTAGCATTTTCAACTTTTGTGACTGAAAGAACAGAAGCGTATTTGTATCATTATCACATATTTTGGGGGTTAGATATCGTTCAACATTTTAATCAGGCCACTTGATCTGCTTTTGGATGGGGATACAACCTAGCCTGAGTGAAAAATCTTCATTTTGGCAGACTCTTGACAATGATGTATGTATCTGTGTGGATCAGGTTACTTGTTTGCAAAACAGAGGTGAAAAAAGCCAAAAATGAGCAAACAGGGCAGTCCAGTGTCAAATGTTGTGAAACTTGTGTAATGTTCATGTTACTGTTACCTTTCAGAAGATCTTATTTCTCAGCACAAGTGTGCTTTACCTGGAATATGTGTTTGAGCTGTGGTCTTTTGTCTGAGGGATTTTCTTTTACCCCAGCTAATGATGATGGGAAGGGTTAAGATTTTTGTAGAGTGGTTTATAGTAGGAACATACTAGGGTAAAGAAAATGATAATTATTAAATTATTAAATGATTATTCTTTTGATAAATTACTATCATCTGTTAATTAAGTTAAGAAGTATGAAA
Source organism: Promerops cafer (assembly GCA_013398275.1). Lineage (NCBI taxonomy): Eukaryota > Metazoa > Chordata > Aves > Passeriformes > Nectariniidae > Promerops > Promerops cafer. The sequence continues at coordinate 545,746 of VZSE01007211.1, read as the reverse complement.
ACTTTAAAAGGTTATGAAGTATGAAACTGCTTAGTCTTGCAAATTATTTTTACTAATAGTGTTTCTCTTCTATAAATTCTATTATTTGTCATTATTTTGTGGTGGTTTTGACAGACACAGTTTCTCCCATTTTGACTGCTGGATATAGGTGGGAAATAATATTAAATATGAAACCAAAATGGTCCCACTGCTAACCTTTCCTTCATTTTTTTAAAGTGGTATTTTGAAAAATCCTTTCAATGAAGATAAAGTCACGTTATCAAAAACTTCCTTAATTTTCACTCTTTAAACTTCTTGGTCAAATGGGCAGGTGTTATTCTATTTAAACATTGTAGTTGTATAAAGGTTGTCTTCTAAGGAGACCCGTGTAAAAATGAAATGTGACAACTTCTGGCATTTTAAACCTTCTGTTCAACCTGGTATAAAAGTGTTAGTTGGGTTTTTTTTGTAATTTTGTGCCTTTTGCTCTCCCGTGTCCTTACGAGTTGTTGCAGTTTTATCGATTGCGTTGCCACTGAAGATGTTTGATGCTCCCCAGTGGGAAAGGGCTCTGGTGGCTCTTTGTGGTTGAAACTGCAGACAGAAGGGTTGTGGTGAGGATCCAAACAGTAGCAGTGTGTAAGAGGATCAGTGCTTGTGTGTATTTTCTCAGCTTTGGGCTCTGCTGCAGTTGGTATTCTGCTATTGATTTGGAATTGAGAACTCTCGACTCATGTATGTAGATATATAGATATGGCTTGGATGCTTTGTGTGGAAAGATGTAATGAACATGGTGGAATGATTTCTGAAATAAATGAAGAGTTCTCAAGTGTAAGCATCATTTTACTGTACATAAATGAGCTTGTGCAATAGTGATAAAAGATTAGATATATCCTAGTAGATACGGCTGTAACCTTCAACATTTGAAATTCAAATTGTGTGGATATTCTCTATATTAGCTGGGTTTCTGTGTGTCTGATGTTTATATTAATATTTTACCTACTGTTTTCTAGGCTTGAGTGGCAAGTGTAGGCAGAGCAGAAATGGTAATGCCTTTAAATCTCCTGCTGTGTGATAAAAGGTATTAAGACCAAAAGATTTGTAGATGGGTGAAGGCAGGCTGTGTAATCAGTTTCAGTTAATGCAACAGATGTCTTCAGCTGCTATTCCGTGGTGTTTTCAGGTGTCTCAGCTACTGAGTTTGTATTTATATATGTGTGTGTGTATGTATATATAAAAAGAAACGCTACACACTCATGTAAATTCTTTATTGATAGAGTTTGAGCAACTGAATCCAACAACTAATGATACAGCAAATATAGAAGAATATCAAACTACCTTTAATTTAATTTTGGAGGTTTTTTCCTCCTAGAATGAATTAACAGCTTCAGCTGTTCTTTTCCTTTCAAAAAAGCTGAATTTTATAGTGTAAAAATTTAGTTCTATATTCTTTTTACATTGCTGTTTTGCTTTACCTAAAGCTTGTACAATCTCTTATCTTTTTACCTAACATTAGTTTCTGGTGTATTTCTGGAAGGTTTTGGCCTTCTCTTGTTTCTGAAGCTTACAGATACATTCTTAAATCAACCTGGTTCAGTGAAAACAGTTTAATTTTGCTTGACATTCTTATTCCCTCTTACGAAATGGAAAATTCAGCAGTGGAGTTCTGTTGTTCTGCTTCTCACAAACAGCACAAGGTGAAGAGGTGGGTAAAGACTTTCATTAAAAGTTTAGACACGTTACATGGTGTTCCTCTGCAAAGAACCAATTGAATCAACTTCAGTTAAGGCTTTTGGGTCAGGAGGTGTCTGTGAGAGGGCTCAATTTGATTGAGGCCTCCCAGAAGCAGAGAGGGGCCTTTCTGAGGGCTGCTTTTGGGCCTGGGTCTGCAAATTCTACTGATTTCCCTCTCTCTGTGCAGACTGAGACCCCTGCTCATGCAGCTGAGCCATTGCTGGCATTTGGGACAGCCAGTACTGCAGCTGGACTATGGCAGAGGAGTGCAAGGCTGCCACATAGCACTCACTCACAAAATACACCTTCTAGTTCTGAATTTGGGGATACTTACCAAGAGTATATATCTTCCTAAATAAATAACTTATGGCTATATTGGGGGAGCATTCCTGCTGCCTCTTTTTGGACATCTACTTTCTCATCGTTGTCATCTTTCATGGATGAGTCTACAGAGAAGGACGGGAAAATGGGTTCATGATCAAGCATTCAGTCTTACAGATAAAAAGGGATGAGGTCTTTCAAAGTGGTGATCTATTCAGAAAAGCCAGCATGTCTTTTAGTTGGCAGTCTGGGTATCCCTGTTCCTGCCTCCCCATCCTTTGCTTCAGACATATATGTGTATATGTGCATGTATTTAAATTTTGTGTGACTGAGTCCCTGCATGTGCCCCACTGCATTCATTCTTCTGGAGAAAATTTCCTTTGGCAGTGGTTGTGGTCCTTTGGAGCACATCCTTGTCAAGCAGGGGATTGTGCCACCTCGAAGGTGCATCAATGAGGAGCAGCTGAGGCCAGATGTGGTGCATTCAACACTTGGATCTAGGAGACCATGTGCTTGCTTAAAATACTATTTGCCACATACTGAAGTTGATATAAGGAGAGTCCTTTGTCTAGAGGAGCTGCTTTCTTTCATCCTTGCCCAAAGCTGGAAGAATCACTTTGACAATCACGTTGGTTGACCCAACCCCAGAGCTGGCTTTAATTATCTGTAATTCAACTGTATGAAAAGGCTACAAGGAATTTTTTGAAGCAATTTTTGTGTCAAATTACTGAAACACCCAGTTAACCTTAAAAACATACATTTAAAAAAAGAAGGAAGGAACTTAGTTTGTATGCTAAAAGCATGCTCCAGTATAAAAAAAATTGAGTTTATTTTGGTAAATACGTAAACTAAAATAGTCAGTATAGACAATGAAACAGCATAAAATAGGCATGGTTTGTAAAATAGAACCCATATTTCTAGCTTGGCTAATAAGCTAAAGTACAGATGTAGTACTGAATTAATTTCCCTGATGCATGTGCTACTATTTTGGGTTGGAGTAACCTTAAACTCCTGCTGTCTTCCATACTTCCCTGTTTGCCTCTTCCTTGTTTGGAATGGGGGAATAAATGCATGAAATGACATTTCAAAGTGGTTAAGGGATTTCTGAAGTGTGCTTCAGTTCTGAAGGATTACAGTGGGCCCGTCCAGGACCTGAGTCCTGACTGGGGATTGTTCCGACATAGCTACTCTTGAAGATCTTTGTTGATTACAAAGTAATTAATAGGATCACCCAGTTGAAGAGACTGGAAGTCCAACTTTGAGATAAACACATGGCAAGCAGAGTAATCAATGAAAGCTGGAGAAAAGAAGAGAAAACAAAAAGGAGACATGCAGAATTGGTGATCAGAGAATTGAGGAGAACAGAGAGGAGGAGGTAACAGGAGTTGTTACACTGTGGCTGGTTTGAGTTTCATGTCACTGATTTTCCTTGAAGGGTTGTTTTTCAGCGGTATTGCTTTCTTACTTAGTTCAAACCGTCTCTTTAAAAACCGTGCAGGATGGATGTGACCTTGAGAAATAACGAGATATAAAATTGTTGTGACTCCAGTGCAGCCGCAGTGAGGCCCATAAAGGTTCCTTTTTGTCAGCAGCTTCTCGAGTGGTGCAGCTTTGCCCTGGCTCAGCAGCGGGCTGTGGGAGCTGCCGGCGGTGCCGCAGGTAGAGCGGGATGGATCCGGGAGCCCGCCGGGATCCTGTGTCAGAGGACAAAGGGACGGCGCCGCCCGGCCTGCCCTGCGCCGGCCCCGGGCTCCATTACAAACCAATCGAAGCCGCTGCAGCCGATTGGGGAGCTAATTGGTAATTTTAGCTGGACATCTATATGGAGTTATCGGCATGCCTGCAACGGCGCTTTCAGAGCCACTTTTGTTCTGCTCCATCCTGCTTGACAAAATGGCCCTCATAGCTTTAGGGAGAGAGATGTGCATCAGTGAGTATGGGGCCGCTCCAGCTGCTTGTCTTGTTTGTATTCCCTTGTTCATAAAACAAGGCTCGGGTTACAGCTGCATGGGTCTGCTCTGATCATTTCTGATAATGTGGAGCTAAGCATTCCTTAAAATAGGTTAAACCATTTATTGCGTTTTTTTCCTGTGCCAGCTAACTTCAGAAATATAACTCATGTTCACATTAATTTTTTTTTTGTGAGGAATATGTCAGTGGCTGACTTGAAAAGTAAATGATTCAGAATTAAATTTTGCTTTCTATGCTCTCATTGTTAGTAACAGTCAGCATAACTTAGTATAGGCTAACCTAAATGGACATGAATTGGATTAGAAAGCTGAAATTTTATTAGTGGAACTGAAAAAAGAACAGGCTGAAACACTTGACTTGTTCATTTCTTGTAGCAGACTTTACTTAAGAATTATTTTGGTGCTGTAAACCAACTGCTTTGTAAGAAAAATTTCTGTTAGCATTTTGGGGGAATATTTCAAAACAAAGAGCAACTTTTGCATCAGCAGTGGGATTCTGTTTGTTTTCCCTCTCTGGTGTCTGACTTTGTGGTGCCTTTCCCTTACAGCAACCAGCATATGCTCTGTATGTGTGATAAAGAGTAGTTAAAAGGATACTTATGTCAAAACTGAAGCTGAATTTCAAAATTAAACAAAATGAGTATTAATCCATATGATTTTATATGAAAAAGCATTTTGCATGTGTTAGAGGTCTTCTTTTCTGTTAAAAGGACAGTTAAAAGTAAATATGTATGGGACATGATGTTACAAAAATGTGCATTAGTCACCTGGACTGTGGGAGAGTGTTTTTACTGGTTTTGGTGTCAAAGGTTTTACTGTTAAAATTTGTAGTTATACACTTAAGAACCAATACCTTCTCATTTGTAATTGTTCCCAACATTTCTAAATAATAATTATTCACTTTGAGCAGAAAATTTATCTTATTACCAGCAGGTGTAGTAAAGAACTTGTGAAACAGCAACATTTTGTCATTAGTGTTTTTCCTTATATCATAAAATTATGTCTGTACTTTACATTCTGCATGGGAAGCTCATTTAAGTTTCATAGAATTCAAGCTTCCTTCTTGGTTTTTGATTATTTTCAGCACACTGTCATGACAGAGTACAGGAGACATTTTTCTTATCTTGGATAGAGTAGTTATGAAAGCTCCTCCTTCTGACTGACATGAGCTCAAACTCTCTCCCTTAGAAAGGCATTCATGTGCTTTGTTGGTGGTAGTCAGCTTTGCTGAGGAGGTGCCTTATGTCTGTGTGTGTTTTGTCATGTTCAGTCAATGATCTTTGAGTTTATATGTGGAATACAAAGAATTGCTCCTTTCCCTGTCAGTGGCAGTAGGTAACTGTAGTTTGCTCAGGTAACAGAAGTGAAAGTTCCATTATATTGTGTTTTGCTCTGCTTTACAGTCAAAAACTGGTGCCATTAACTGAGTAGAGGCAACTTACCTTGAATTTTTCATTGTTTCTGGATATAATCTGACTGTGCTATAGGTACTGCACTCATATGTTTGTGCCAACTGGGCATCAGTAGACACAGTCAATAATTTCTCAAAGTCAAGGATGTTTTAATCAGAAACAAGTCTTTTCAGCCACTGCTGTTTTGTCTGTGACTTTCTTCCTGGTGTGGTGTGAAGTTAATTTATATGTCCTTTTGTAACAGTAATTTTATTTGTTAGAGACCAGCATATGGCTCCAGATTCTAACTCCTTCATCAAGATTTTGCATATTCTGAGTAAATCTCCAGCATGCCCACATCGTTTCTGACAGTGTATGTTTAATCCCACCCAGGTTCTGATGCTGTTGCCTTTGTGTAGTTCTGTCTACTTTTACTTCACAAACAGATTAATTGTGATATTTTTAGTCTTCCACAGACCTGTTAGGTTTTATACAGTTTTGCCTTCTTGGTGATGTATTTTAAAAGTATATTTTAAAAGAGAACTCTGACCAAAAAAGAGACATAAATAATGAAACTGGTATTCTTATGTGTGTTAAGAATTATTTTCTTGCAAATGTTGCCATTTTGTCCTTACACATTGATGCTGACCCAGATCTTGAAGAATGTACACCTTTTTTTTAGGATAAATGTTTTAATGATTCTTCACATAAAAATCTTAATTATTAGGGCCTTGTTGTTTTCAGGGGTTTTCTTGGGTTTATTTTTAATGAGAAAGCTAAATAGTAAATGTCCTTTCTTTTCAGTTGCTTTATTGGGGTGGGGGATTGTTTTTTAAATAGAAAGACTGATGTGATGGTTGCTTTTCAGGAAGTCCTGATGATGCTTGATAACTATGTAAGGGACTTCAAAGCATTGATTGATTGGATACAGCTACAGGAGAAGCTAGAAAAAGCTGATGCTCAAAGCAGGTAATTACATTTATATTTTTTTAATCTACAGAGGGAGTAAAGTTCACAGTAAACTTCATTTTCTAGTAGAGATTCAGCAAATATAACCAGTTTTCCTTTTGAACAAAATGGGTGTGAAGACATTTTATGTGCATTGTCACTGTCACTTAAAAGTACAGGATATTTCCAGTCCCTCCCCCATCTTTTCCTTTTAAATGGTTGGTTTGATGCTTTGCTCTATACTGGAATTTGAAATAAACATTGTAGTCTTGAGAAGAGGCATTATTTTTGATGTGGGTCTGGCTAATAGGGTTTGTAGTTGGTGTAGAAACAATTGCTAAGATGAATGATTAAATTCAGCAGGATTTGTTAATACACTGAATGTTTGTCAGTTCTAGTTTGGCTTTAAGATGATAGAGGAGGAGTTATTGTGACTTGTATTTTTAAACTTTTCTTTCCTGGATTTGCAGACCTACTTCACTGGCTTGGGAAGTAAAGAAAATGTCTCCAGGACGCCACGTGATCCCAAGTCCATCCACAGATAGGATTAGTGTGACATCAAATGCTCGAAGGAGTTTAAATTTTGGGTATGAAACCAGCTAAGAAGTTTATTGAAGCTAAAATAAAGATTTGTTTGAAGCAAAGTTCACAAATGCACTATTTTTCTGTAGTAACCAATGTGTTGTTTCATTGTTTATTAAATCATATAAGCAATTATTTGCATTCCTAAAAGAAAAGCCCATGATCTGTAAAGGAAAATCCTATCAAGGACTTACTTTTTCCTGACTTTGTAATACATTTAATTACTGGTCATTACAAAGACCTGAAGATAAAATACTGTTAGTGCATTTCATGTGGTCTGTTTAGTACTCTCTTCTCTCTACGAAACAAAGGTCAAAATGTCTGTAACTGGCATTTTAAAATTGCCAGTGTGTGCAATGTGAATGGCCAGCTGAGTGAGCAGAAGTAAATGCAGGTCAGAAAGAGTGAGTGTAAGGTGAGATTATGATGGTTCTGATGCATGGCAAAACTGATACTAGCTCAAATGTAGAGCACGTGATACACTATAGTAAAGCACCTTTTACTTGTTGAAATGAAAAAATCTGAAAGCAGTTCAACAAAAATGTGCACAGATTTAGAGCAGCACTGTCTGGTGCTATCTCAGTCTGGAGAGCACGGATGTGTCCAGCTGAAATCTTTCTCAGGGTGTGTGCTGTAGTTCCTTCAGGTTTGTTGGGATCTAGGGAACACACTGTCCAGTTTCCTGAGTGGTCACAGTGTCCTCAGCAGAGATAGGAGACTGGACTGTTTGGTCAGCACCTCTGAGGACTGAGCTCTCTGAAATTGTGCATAGCAAATATTTCTACAAAAATACTACAAAGTGTGTTTGGTGGAAAAGCCAAAGTGGTGTAGGCCCTGTGTAGGTGAATCTGTTGATACCTACCTGATGACATCTGAGAGGTATCTGCTGAAATGCCTGGGAGAAAATATGCACAAGCACTCAAATGAGACACTTGAATCTGGTGGAAGTCAATGCTCTTTTATTTTTATTAGAACATAACAGCTCAGCACAATTAGTCTTTCAGCTAAGCCTTATTTGGCTACAATTACGTGTTGCTGTTGCTGCTGGAGCTGTTTTTTCACAATCACAGAGGCATGATGAGCAGGGAACAGCAAGATGAGATTTCTATCCTTCACACTTGCAAACTTTTTTCTTCTGTCTTAGTCCTCTTGTGTGTCTCAAAGCACAGCAACCCCAGAGGGCTACAATATTTTGTGTGTGAGAGAGAAAATAGGATGGAAAATAAGGGCTGAGACATACTTGGTACTGCAGAAATTTTTGGCAGAATGCTAGGAGTTACTAGGACAGGAATAGGGGATAGAAGAGAAGGTAGTGGTGTACCTCTGTAGAAATTAATGATTCATACCTGTATCATCTTCATATCCTCCCCAAAGCAGTGTAAGAAAAGTACAGAAACTAGAAACAGGGACAATCAGAAGTATCTAACAGCACTGATGCAAAAAGAAAAGAATCTGGAGAAGAGATAACAAGAAAAATTCTGTTCATTATTTTTAATGACAAGGAATTGGGAGTACTAAATGGTCAAAGACCAGGCTTAAAATGACAGGAGTATTTTTCAAGACTTAGTATGTAGAATTTGTTATTAGGCGTTGCTTTGGTTGCCAAAAACATTAATGCCTTCAGAAATTAGTATCACAAAGATTAAATTTCATCTTGTTTATTAAAAACAGAGATTTGTTGAGCAAATTACAGCAACTTTTCAGTGTAAATTGCTGCAACCTGGAGAGTTTGCCAAAGGAGAAGTAGTTCTGTACGGCACCGTTCTGATAGTCTCTGAGAGACTCTGATAAAGCTTTCTAACAAACCATTCTGTTACTTGATCAGACACTAAAAAGAGCTGTGACTTTCATTTAGGAACCCTGCAGTGGCAATTTCTGCAACACGCCTGGCTCCTTCTGGTGTAAGTTGGGCTGATAAGGTAAAAGCCAACCATGGAACTAAAGCTGCCAATCCTGAGCTGGCAACAGCACAAGCCTGTCTGGTACCTCCGGCACAGAAGTCACTGCGGAAAAATGGCAAGTCTCCTTCAGTGGCTTAAGTTATTTTCACAAACTCTGTGGTGTAAAGTGAATTCAGAATGTGATGACCTCTGTTCTAAGCAAAATTAAACCTAGCTTTGCAAAATACAATGTTTAAATACAATATAGAGATAAAAGATTCATGCAGCCTTATATTGCAATAGTTAAGTTTGAGACAAAAGTGTGTTTTCGTGTGTAGGTAACATTCTGCTGTATTTTCACTAACTAGAATTTGATCAGTTAAAATACCAGTTTATAACATCCCAAGAAGCAAAAGGTCTTTGGTCACAAACTGCCAATCTAACTGACTGCAAGTTGGGATGGCTTAACAATATAAAGAATAATCCATGTCCAGGAATCTGGGAAGAGCTCAAGATAGTTTTGTGTGTCCTGGGAGAACATGCTATTAGAACTATGCTGAAGTAACAATTGATGTTTTTTTCCTTGGAAGACAAGAGTTACCACATTTAGCTACAAATTGTTTCTCTAAAGATGCTCTTTGGAGACTGCTTGATTTTCAGGATCTTTTGTTCCAGAAGAAAGTGGTTTAGTTGCAGACATAAACTACCATTTAGTTTATAAAATTAGTTTCTTTGCACTGGATCCCTGAGATTATCTTCAGAAATGAATTTTCTTTTCATTTATTTGCTTCATGTGTGGTCTCAGATGACTTTCTGCAAAACCATCAGGCAGGGATGTAGAAATGGATATTCTGAAAGAAAATTAAAAGTGCTGCACTTTTTTTTTTTTTTTTAAATTAAAAAATAGTTCCAGGAAGTGCATGTATCTTAACTATGTAAGATAGTTGTATGTTCAACCTAGGAGTAGCAGAAGCCATGCATGGTGACTTGCAGACCTGCAGCATGTTGTGGAAGTAAAACACCCTGTTCCAGGGGTCTTGCAGAGCAGCGCGAATGAGTTCGGGAGTGGCTCCTCTGCTCGGAGCAGAACCATCGAAGCCGTTCTCCAAGGACGGTGCTTGCAAGGGGCACCCGTGGCTGCTGCTAGCGTGAGGGAGTAGCTTGCTGTGTACAGTGAGCTGCTGAGAGAGCACGAGCTGTTTGGCTGAGTTTTCAGCACTGTAATTGGTGTGTAATTCCACTTTTGAGATATGCCAGTAGTTGAAGTTACTCATAATAAAAGCTTTTCTGGTGATTATCGCTCGTAATAGAGTGACAGGCTCCAAGCTGTTGCTAATATACCTTTATTAGGTGTTCTTGTGCATATGAAGAATGTTATTAGCTACACAGGGAATAAAAGTGATCTGTATTTCAATATGGATAAAGTATTTTAAGAGGCTAAGAGGAAAACAAAAGACTTTATCCTTATGTTACTTCTGGAGGCTTTTAGAAGGCTGAAGAATCAGTGTTGTGCTGTGTGTTACTGAATGTTACTTGCAGCTGATGAGCTCCAAAAAGAGGGAAGCCCTTTAGGGCCTGTAGTACTGGCCTATGAGTGTTCAGTAATCTTAAAATCAAATGTACAATGCAATCCAGACTAGAAAGATTTCATTTTAAGAAATAACAGTCATTCCTCTAGACTTTGTTTATTCTTAGGAATCCCTAATTGCTGACATTGAGCACTGGAGAATTTCAGTGATTTTCTTGTGGCTGAATTGTTATGTTTTTAACAAATTAAGTTCTCTGTAGGAGCATGTTGTCCTTTGTGTGGGAGGTGGAATCACTTTGGTAAGATCTAATTAGCCCCACTGATGAAAACAGAAGAAAATCTGTGAAGTTTATGTGAAGGGAGCCACAGGGGCTCTTCACATGCATTATTGAAGCAGCTCTGAGGCTCATGTATCATCTGCTCTGCCCCTTGCCCAGCTAATGCACTCCCAGCTGTTTGGTGCATGTGGGCCTTGGGGGAAGGATTCCCCCTGCCTCTTGTAATGCTCCCTTGCCCACCCAAAGCCCAGCTGGGGCTTACAGCCACAGGATTTCCCCAGACACTTTTTCTCCAGTGATTTCCAACAGCATTATCATTACATCTCACAATGGTTTTGTGATGTGGATGAGTGATATGATACTGTATCTGTTTCATGGTTGATGCAATTTCCAAATTTAACTAAGTAAGCCCTTAGGGAGAAAGAAAATGCATTATTCTTCCATATAGTTCTTTAATCTTTCCTTTTCTGAATGCATAATTAAATGAGGTTAAATCATCTTATCTCATTTCCCTCATTAAACTTACTGTTACCTCAATATTTTAATTAATTTTAAAAAATTGTCTTTCATGCTTGAGTGTTTTTACAATATGAAATGTATTCTGTTCTTACTGTCTGAGCAGTTTCTGGTCATGAATTCCCTGGTGCCTGTGGTAAAAAGTCAGGTGGGTTATACAAGTTTAGAGTGTGTATTAGAAATGGAAGTAGGTGCTTACAATTAAAATAATTGTTATTACAGAATTTAGGACAAAGAACAATCTAGAACGTGTGAACTTCTCAGAAGTACTGAATTTTTTTCCGTTGCCATACTTGAAATCTGGTTGGTTTCTGTTGTTATTGTTGTTATTGTCATTATCATCTTTCTTGTATGAATTGCTCACATCCTTAGCTGTGAATAGATGTTCTCTGTAGTGTAGCTAAGACTGGAGACCTTGCAGGATGTCCAGCCCTCTCAGGCAGCTCTCCTGGCTTGGGCTCAGTTTAAGTTGGCTGAAGTTTAATTATGTGGGGGTTTGGGCAGGATGTTACTGCAAGGACATTTTTTAGAAGGGCCGTGCATCTCCTGAGGTAGAACCCCCAGGAGTTTGCACACAGGTGCCTGGATTTCTGCTCGTGGTGTTTCCAGTGAGCTCCTTGGCCAGTTCTTCCAGATGGAGCAACTTCCCAAGAGCCTGGTGGCTGGGAGGGCCCGGAGATAACAGATGGCTTGTCACATCCATGTAACACAAGAGCAGGCAGGGACAGCCAAGTTCACATGAAACTAGAGAATGATCAGGGTAGGCAAATGAATTATTCATTTACAAAGCTCTGGGAGTAGTCAAACTCAGCATGTGATATGTAGCCTGTGGAGATGGCTACAAGAATTCCAGACAGAGAGAAAAAATACAGAGGAAGATTGATGCCTTACTGACTATTAACTTTGTCTCTCATTAGATGTGATCTAATGTCAATAAACATATTAGCTTTGCAAACTCTGAGTTAAAAACATGCATGAAAGTGACTGAATCCTAAACTGGTGAATTAAAATGAACAGAACCTTCTGGTGCACTGTAATTGTCAGGTGGCATCACACCATTAGATGGACTCCAGGTAGGTCAGGAGTCTCAATACATACATGTACTAAAAACTGCTTTGTGTTTAAAGAAGTCACCAAACAATATTCTTTCAAATGCAAGTATTTCTGAGCTGTTAAAATGTTTGGTTGAGTCTTGGGTAATAAATATGAATTTGACAGTGAACAAATGCAAATTAAATATTGAACATGTATGACTTTTCTGAAAAGATTCATTCTTACTTTAGTAAGTGTGATTATGGTTTTTCTATGCTCTGAATAATTTTATTCTGATTCATTCTGTCATTTTAGACTACTAAGAAATATGCCACGAGACAAAGAACAACTAGGCAAGACAGGCAAGAATATTCTTTTTTGGTAGAACCTCAGTAGATATTAGTAAAAGATATTAGTACAATTTTTAAGATACATTTATATGATTAATATATCTTATTATCTAGATGTTAGTAAAATTATGTTTAGGTAGTAGATACAACAAAAGGGTATCTTCTGATCCTTTTAATGTAGAAAAGATGCTTTTATGTAAAAGGTGACTTCAATTTTCAGAACAAATAGAAGTGATGTGTTTCAACAATCTTGTTTTGCAAATGACAAGCAGAAAGAATTGCAGCCCAAAAGTTGCTGCAGTAAAGCAGTGGTGGTTTTTTGGTTGATTTTAGCAGTTCTTCTGAACAATCTCTGTTGTCTGTTATTTGCCAGGGAAATTTCTTGGCCAGATTGTGTCCTAAGACAGATACACAGAGTCTTTGTGGTCCCATAAGTTACTAAATTGCGTGGTGGGAGACAAGGGGCCTGAGTAGTCCTTGTCCCACAGGGTGCATAGCCAGATGCTGCACAGGCTGTGAGCTTTCTGCAGTAAATCTGGTTGTGATTCCTGGGGAATTAAACCCTGTTCCCTGGAGAATTGCTGGAGTGAAGATTGTCCCTGAGAGGGCAAAACGTTCCCATCACTAGGTCCTATAGGTAATATTTTTTCTATATGAAGATGAAGAAATGAAAAGAAGGCCGAAGTTGCCTACAGGGGTCAAATGGGAAGTCTGTGGCAAAGGAAAATGTAATTGGTGTTATTTTTGACTGCTGTTCTGGTTAGTGGGACACACTGAAATGTGTGCAAATGCACATGAGGGGAAGGAACACAGAAAGGCTTTTCGCAGACTCTGGTACCAGCAGTGATCTGAAGAGATCAGCCATATTCATTCAGTTTGGGAATTTTGTTTACTTTAAAATACACAGTAATTTTTCTGGAGTGAAACAGTCTCAATAGTAAAATACCAAATTATTTTTTTGTATCTGTCATTACCAATATCATTCAGGTTTGTGAACAGTTATATAGTTACGTAAAAACAGCTGTTGCATGAGCTGCTCAGCAAAGATAAATTCCAGTACAGTCCTGTCAAATTCCCTGGTAACTCAGGAGTTACACCAGCTGTTGGGCCAGGCTGCTGTGTTTCATCCTGAGATGTTAAAAGAACCTAACAGTTAAAATGCTAGATGCCAAGGGCAGCAAAGGATGAAAGCATTAGTTCTGGTTTTGGCTCATTTCCAGTTTACTGGTTACTGCTGCTGTTGGACATCAGTTCAAGTCCACCTAAAGGCTGTTTAGTCCAGTTCATATGTTAAACCTTAATGTTTGAGCTCCAGCTCTGGTCTTTATGCCTGAGCTATATGACTGTCTTTGTTAGACATACCCAGAGAATTAATTTTTTTTACAAGTTATATTCTAGATTATTACCCTCTGTAAAACAGTGTTGGGATTTTTTGCATCTCTACTCCTCCAGGTAAAAGTCATCTCCTACACGCTTCTCCTCCTTTCATGTGAACAATCTTAAAAGCAGCTTTTGCCAAAAGTATGTTGGACAATATATTGTGTATTTAGTTCTTGAGTTTTTTGCAAGAATTTTTGTTCAGCAAATAGACAGGCCTGAGCTTACCTTTCACACTTGTGAGTTTTACTGTCAGGCTTCAAAGAATCACTTACAGTTGTTTGAAGATACGTGGGAAATTACATGCTGCTATTAATTGCTGGCCACAAAAATGTTACATATGGAGAAGGGATTCACCTTGAAATCTAGAAATCTGGTCACACCTAGGACCTGACGCTTCAGGCAGACAAATGTAACTTTAAATAGTTTTCTAGTACGTACCAATATCAGATATCAGAAATATTAATCAGAAAGTTGTATGTAACAGCTATATAGAAATAAAAGTGAATCGAAGAAAACTGCTTTTCTATTTTCTCCATCAGTTTGCAGTCACATTGTAGCAATATTTTGCTATTTCCTGGAATCCAGGAAAAGCAGTTTTCTACAAGCTGACACCACTTAGTGTATTTTCGTTATCAGAGTGAAACAAATAGAAAAAGTAGTAAAGAAAGCACTGTTGCAGTAGTAGGGATAGTAAGGCACATTTCTGCTTTCCATGCTAATTTGTGCAATTGTGTCAGTACCTGCACTTTCACAAAGGGCCTCTAACGTTGCTGTTGCTGCAAAGAAGAGCAGATGTGGTTGATTTGTTGTGCTTTACCATCTCATGAAACAGCAAGGAAAAAGCATGGCAAGCTTAAGTACACATTGCCATTTCTCACACCTTTTTGTGCCCATGTGGCTTCACTCTGCAGTAACAGAATGTGTCCCCTGAACGGAGCTGTCCAATGTCTGTAATACCAACAGCATTCCTTGAAGTAAAAAGCATTGCTGAAAAAGAATTCATTGATTTTTTTGGTATTGATTTTTAAAGAGAGCATTTTTCTCCCACAACTTGTGTAATACTGTAATAAAACAGTTGTTTCTAATGCTTCTATTTGTGAGTGTTCCTGTGTGAGAATAAAAGGGGTGTTTTTTCACGTAGAGCGAAAGGATGCGGAGGGCTGGGAAACAGTTCAGCGTGGAAGGCCCGTTCGATCTCGATCCACAGCTTTGGCAGCAAAAGCTCCTGTAGCTGCAGTATCACTGAAGTCCAGAGGTGACAGTGACAAAGAAAATGTAATTTCACCACCAGCAGAAAACAAGCATGGCAGTTCAGTCGTTGGCAGTGCTGCATCTGAAAGCACGGAGCTGGTACAGAAGGATCCTTTACATCACTCTGAGGGTCCCCTTACTGAAAAGACTCAGGTCAGTACATCATTTTGAACCGTTTCCTAACCTTAAATCTTGCAACTTTTCTTCAGAGCATTTTCTAAAGGCTAGAGCTTTTATAAACTAACCAGATTGGGAAAGGCTTTTAAAATAATGGTTATTTCAGTTACAGTTATGGAAATGCAGTAAGATGTCAGCACAAATAGGCTAATTAAAATTGTGATGCTGTGGACAGCTTCTCCTTGTTTTCCAAAAAGTCAGCATTCAGCACATCTCATACACAGATTTCAGGTAGAAAGATCCAACTTTTGCAAGGTACTGAGCACCTGAAATAAGTGAAGTTATTTGCATCACTCACTGTTGTTGCCAGGTATTTCCTTAAAATTTGACTCTGGCTTTAAAAATCAGTATGTTCCATTTTGTTAATTTTGCAAATACCTCTTGTTAGTTCACAGCCTCAGAAGCCAATGGGAGCACTGGTACAGCATTGCAAGGGGATTCCTTAGAACCAGCTCCTGAGATGCCTCCAGTTCTCACCAGTACTGACTGCAGTTCAAAAACTCTGCAGATGAATGAAGCCTCCCCCCAGAGCACTGACACTACAGACTGGCATCAAACAGAAAAAGCTAAATCTGAAACTGAAATGGATCCTGCAGATATTTCAAATGTGAGTGCTGCCAGATTGGTAAGAAATCTCGTAAGATTTGTGAGTGAATAATAAATCTAAGCCTTAATTTTCTTGGCCTGTGTTGCACAGTGTTTACTGTTAGCCTTATGTAAAAACTGCAGAAAAATCTATGAGGTACTTACTGTAGGAAAAATAAATTGTTGCACAGATACTTTTTGTTATAGAATTTGATTCCAGTAAAGTTTTGGAACTTAAACTGGAAAGATAGAAATGTGTTATTTGGAATAAGTAGATCTCTGCTCTCATTACTTCTTTTCATTATGTTTGTGCTAGTTTTTCATTTCCTTCCACTAGCAGTCATTTTGAGTCCCACTCTCATTAAAGTCTTACTTCAGTTTCGCTGATCATTCAAACTGGAAACACTTGGGATATCAAAATTATGTTAGAAACAAAGTCAGACCTCTGCCTTTTAAAACTCGCTGAGCTCCTCTGCTGGGTCTTCCTTTACAACAAGCAATTTGCAGGAATGCCATTCTTAAAGCAAAAAAACATGAATTCAGTTTTCTGGTTTTATCTGGCTTGCCAAAAAGAGTGTCCTTTCCTGTCTGGGGAATTCTGCAGGTCTCAGGGTGTGTCTGCTTCACTGGGATTCTCTGAGTGGAGAGTTGCAGTAATGTTACATAAAATTCAGGTTATGTTTTCAGGTGCTTTGTTTTGTTTGGGGTTTTTAGGGGTTTGTGTTCATTTTGGTTTTGGTTTTGTTTGGTTTTGTCAGAAACTAGATTAATATTCTGATTTGCATAAGTTTTTGTATAAATTACTTTCCCTTTAACTTTTGCAAACTGGAGTCCCGCTAGACAATTTCCAAGCCAAGTACCTGTTTGGTTTTAGAGCAGATTTCAAGCATCTCACCCACTAACATTGTTTCAGATGCTCAGTTATTAACAGGTCAGGATGCTGCCAGCTTGGTGGGATCTGTGTCTCTTGGAAGCATTTTACTGCTCCAGATTAGACTGCTTTAGACACCAGTTTGTGCATTGTGGTACATTGGTACTGGCATGGAAGTGGACTGGTTAGTGCTGGACACTAGAGAAGGAGAAGACCATCAGCATATCCAGGCTTACATTTTTGCCCCAGACTTCTGTCTTTCATGTTGGAAAACAAGTACAGCCTGAGATTACATTGTATTAACTATGGTAAAGTTTCCAGATACAGTTCATGCAGATACTTTCCATCTTTAAATAATACTTTGTAGCATGGTTCCTTTTATAGAGGTAACAGCATGGCATGCACTCATGTCTCAGAGTATGCCTTGCTCAGTCCCTAAGAGTAAGTATGTAAAACAGTAATTACAGAAGAACTGTCTTTGTGCTTTTAATGACCAGTGTTTGTAGAATAAGTTTTTGAATTATGTGAATAATTAATTTCGTGTTTTCATGTAGTTATTAAATCAGTTAATAATTGCTAACACTTTTAGTGGGGTTTATATTTTCAGCTACCTTCACAAAATATATCAGTAAAAAAACAGTAAGTAAAGAGAACAAAATATCATATAAATCATGTTAACTATGTGGAATCCTCCTTTTTGTGCCTGCTACTGATTTTGGGGTTTTTTTCTGGTGTTATGTTTCCTCCAGTCCATGGCAGAAGTCCTTGCTAAGAAAGAAGAGTTAGCAGATCGGCTGGAGAAGGCAAATGAAGAAGCCATTGCCAGTGCTATTGCAGAGGAGGAGCAGTTAACCAGGGAGATTGAGGCAGAGGAAAACAATGACATTAACATCGAGACTGACAATGACAGTGACTTCTCTGTGAGTGTCCAGTTCATTTTACTGTACCCAGGTTCAAGCTTTGTTGTCAGTGGAGAATGAATATAGAATTTGTTAGTGTTTGTTTTGGCATTGAAGTAACCTGTTGGATGTGTGAAATAGTGCCACGTAATAATTATCCCATACTGAGGGATATTTAGTCTTACTAAACTCAGCAGCACAGTGCTGCTGAGTGGTAGAGAGCCCTCTGAGCTTGCAGTCAGTGTACTGCTGCCTATTTCTGGGTGCAAAACAGGGGGAGCTAAGACTTGTTACTTTCATTGCTACTGTGGAAGAGTACTGTTATGTTACTTTCATTGCTACTGTGCAAAAGTCTTCATTTTTACTGTCAGAGCAGGAACAGCATCTACCTTTGGAGTGGCCAGTTCTGCTTGGAAACATTGCTGAATATTGCTGAGTTGGCACTGTTTAATGTGTATATGCACCTGCGAGTTAAGTTTTATGTTTTTACTGTCTGGTTCAAATTAAATTTCAGGCTAATATGGGCAATGGAAGCATATCCTTCTGCGGTTTGTCTATGGACTGGAATGATGTTCTGGCAGATTATGAAGGTAAATTTTTATATATTACTGTGCTTACATGGAAATGACAGCAAAAACTTAGAAAAATGCCTGTTTTATTCATGGCCAGCTAAGGTTTCAGAAGTTTGCCCGACACATTCTAAGCAATGTTATTTTCTCTGTTGTTTCCTGAGGAAAGATGGACTTTGTGTTCAAACTGTCTCTGTGTCTCTTTGTTCTTCAGTTCTCTTTCTGCATCTCTCTATTAGAATTCTACGGTTTTTAATCCAGTTCTATATTAACATCTGGATAAAGGTGTAATAAAATCATTAAGCATTAAAAAAGGATAGGTATTAAAGACGCTTCAGTCTGTATTTGCACCTAGGCCCAAGGAAACCCATCTGAGAGAGAACTAGAGAAAACTAGAACTAGAACTAACCCTTATTATTGGCATTTCTTGTAGAAAAGTGTGTTTAAATGATCCCCACCTTTGTTTTTATCTGCACAGCTCGTGAGTCGTGGCGCCAGAGCAACTCCTGGGGAGACAGAGTGGAGGAAGAGCCCGCGCGTCCCCCTGGCCACGGGATCCACATGCACGAGAAGCTCTCGTCACCCTCGCGCAAAAGGTGCTGCAGTTGTTACCTGCCTGCATCAGCCAGGGAAAACCAGCAGCCAAACTCATGGCTGCTGGAAACTCTTCTTAAATCTACTCTCTCCAAGTCTCTGGGTGGAAAGTGCTACAGAAATCTCTCTGTATTTTCTCATGAGTAGGCTTGTACTGCATTGTCCACTAGCTGAAGAAGTCTAGAAGAACAGTATTCACATTTACAGGAAATAATTGCCCTCCAGTGGCCTATTTGTTTTCTCTTAGTGAAATGGCATAGAAATGTTTGCTAGGCTGTCAGTTAATATTGTCTTACTTGCTTTTGCTCCTCTTTGGTTTTGTTAAAAGAACTATAGCAGAATCCAAAAAGAAGCATGAGGAGAAACAAATGAAAGCTCAACAGCTGAGAGAAAAGTTACGTGAAGAAAAGACCCTGAAGCTTCAGAAGCTAATGGAGAGGGTAAGCTTTCTGTGATATAAAGGGCTGCTCTGCTGCCTTTCAGGAAAGGATTTTTTTCTACATACCAGACATATTAGAGATTCAAACTAGTGGTGAAATGAAGTTGTCATCTGAGTCTGAGTTTACATCGTTTTCACAGCTGACTTGTGCATCACAGCAATTAAAGAAAACATTATTTCAAATCATGAACTTCTTGACTGTTTTATAGGAGACAATCTCAGATTCAGGGAAGGTATGACAAGAGTAGAAATGTGTTGCATGAATCCTACAGAAGTGGTAAAACTCACCAAACTGAAGCAGTGTACCTTGAGTTAAACTTAAGGCAAGCTTTGTGTAGGGCATGAAAATATTTTGTTACCATGAAGAAAGCTTCGAGGATTAGAAAATCCCGAGGAGAATTCAGGCCCTGTTGTCAGATGCTGTGTTAGTAATGAATTGACTCTTTGTGTGTAGGAGAAAGATGTGAGGAAATGGAAAGAAGAATTGTTAGATCAAAGGCGCAGGATGATGGAGGAGAAGTTACTCCATGCAGAATTCAAACGTGAAGTGCAGCTACAAGCAATTGTGAAAAAAGCACAAGAGGAAGAAGCTAAGGTGAGTGACTTTGTTTTCAAAGGAACTCTTCAATAGCTATGCTTTTATAAATGTTGTACCTCAGAGTGCTCTGAAGTAGTTTGTGAAGGACAGTGCAGGTTGAATACAAACACACGTGAGCCATGAAGCAGATAAATGCTGATGTCTAAATGGTGCACTTTTTTCTAATATGACTTTAAATTAATTAGCTCTTTTTAGACATCATGGTGGGTTGGTGTGGAAGAAAAGATGGGTTGAAATAAAGAGCTGATCGTTATCTTGCTGCTTTTGTTCCTCACAGAGTCTGGCAGCATTTTTGGTGATACCTAGTCCTCCTGGAAGGACTAGAAGATCTGATGATCACTTCTCTGCTTTTCCAGCTCCATGGGGGAGCTCGTTTTTCTTCCCCTTTGTTAAAAAGCCATTCCAGATCCACCATTCTGTGTCCTTTAACAGTAGTTGTGTTGCTGTGTTTTGTACCACTGACATTGTTGAGCAGCTGGGAATAGACAGAGACCTGCAGTTAGCATGTGGCAGTTATTCTAAATTAAGTATGTTTAGTGCTCTTCTGACTTAAAACATAATTCCATAAGGCAATCACTAGGTGGATGTTTTTTGGTTTGCTTCATTCATACTACTTTGATAAAATTTTTAATGGTTTAACCCCAGCCAGCAACTAAGCACCACATAATCACACACTTATTCTGCCTCCTGTCCCATGGGATGGGGGGGAGAGAATCAGAAGTGTAAAGGTAAAAAATCTCATGGGTTGATATAGAAACAGTTTAATAACTGGGTGGGGAAAAATCAGTTCTAAGAAAAAGGAAAATAACAGAGATAAATGATAAAGAAAGACAAGTGATGCAAAAGGAAACAATTGCCAGTCCCCGAGCAGTGGCTTCACACCAACCTCCCCCCAGTTTTGTTGCTGCACATGATGTCCTGTGGTCTCAGGTATCCCTTTGGTCCCTTGGCCTTGATACTGTGCAAGCCCTGCTCAAGAGTAGCTGAAACATCCCTGTGTTTCCAGTTTCCAGCCCAAATCCAATAGTGCCATCCTAGCTTCTGCAAAGAGAGTTAACTCTATCCCAGCCAAAACCAGCCTAAAAGAAATGAAGTATTTTATTTTAAAGGCTGTTTTTCCCAAGTGAAGATACATGCATCTCCTCAAAACTGTTTCATTTTATGATGAGCATGTATCTCAGCTGTGATTGATGCAGCTGTTCATTTGTGTTTCAAGATAAGCACAACAAAACTGATTGCGCTTTTTTACTTAGTTGCTGTTTCTCTCTTGGATGAAAAGGAATTCTAGACTACCTAATTCAGTCTGCCATACATTGATTACTATTCCATTACACCAGTGTGACTTCTGTAATTATATTAACTAAATCACACTTGCCATAGATCCCCAGATAAGCAGATGTTTCAAATATTGTGTGTGTTTAGGTGTGTAGGATCTGCTGCTTCATAAGGTTCTTGTGTTCTGGAAATCAAGGTTAATTAGGCCAGAAGGCTTTGGAGGAATAGCTGATGGGTAGGATAGCTGCAGACCATGGTAACTGTTGCTGCCCAGTTGGTTATCTAAATTCCCAGTGCTTGCTTGTTTACTGACCTGTAAAAGCCATTCTGTAAATGGATTCTAGTCAGTAAACAAAGTTAAAAACATGATCCTACCACCCTTTTTCAAGATCTGTTTTTGTCTGTCCATATGTGTTCTGTTTACCTGTTTTATTTAGTGTACACATTAAAGTTCTTTTAAGCTAACCTTTTCTTATTGTTTTTTTGTTCTTACTGTTGCACTGTCCTGTGGTTGAAAAAGATAATATATGTTCATGAAACAGGCTATAAGGATAAGAAATATTAGACCACGAGCCTGTTTGTTTTTTTCTTATTCATACTATGTATACTTCCACTTTTTTGATCAGTAAATTCACATGTATTTAAAATTAGCTCAAAAGCCTGTTGTATTTTGCTAGCTCTTGTGTATCTTACTGATTCATCCATCTGGGTTTTAACATTACACATTTTGTGACTGAGGTAATGGACTGATGAAATCTCAATGCTGATAGAATTGAGAGAATTTTTCCGTATTTTACCCAAAGTTTCTTGTTTCTCTGATACAATTCAAATTTTCTTTTTATATTCCATGGGCTGTCTTGTTTAAAACAAACAAAATAAAACAATAAAAAAACCATTACAAAACCTAAAGATTTATTCTCAAACTGGTGGTTTTCCAACCCAGTCTGGAGAAATGTCCCACCAGTTTAATTATCAGGTGGATAATTAACAAATGGATGAAATTCCCCATGATGAAAGTATTTCCTATTCTTGGGTCTTTTCTTATGCTTTCTGGTTGTTTCCAGGTCAATGAAATTGCTTTTATAAACACCCTGGAAGCTCAGAACAAGCGCCACGATGTGCTGAACAAACTCAAGGAATACGAGCAGCGCCTGAACGAGCTGCAGGAGGAGCGTCAGCGAAGGCAGGAGGAGAAGCAAGCGCGGGACGAGGCAGTTCAGGTATGGTGGGTCTGTAGCTGCAGAGGCACGAGGAAACACAGCTTTGTGTTTCATTTTGGCTCTGCAGATGAGTAAGTACAGTTTCTCTTAACTCCTGTGTATTTCATGCCTAAAAGAGCAGTGGGAATTTGCTTTTCCCTGGCTAGGAGCGCAAGAGAGCGCTGGAAGCAGAGCGACAGGCCCGGGTGGAGGAGCTGCTGATGAAGAGGAAGGAGCAGGAAGCACGGATTGAACAGCAGAGGCAAGAGAAGGAGAAAGCACGAGAAGATGCAGCACGGGAGAGGGCCAGGTAACTTTGCAATCATTTCTTTGGTTGCCTTCACCATTGTGCTCCCCAGCAAATTGCACCTTCTCTGTAACAGCAGTACTTTCCTGGCTTGTCAGGCATAGGATTTTAAAAAGTAGCATTAATAAGGATTCTTAATGAATGGCTTGAAAGAAGAAATCAGGTGAGTCATCATAAATTCTGTAGTACATTTTTGTATTCCTTACATACATGCACAATGTAGGGCTGTATTTTATGATATTCATCTTAGTTTTATTGCAGACAAGACCTTGTAATAATCTGCCATTTTCATATTTCACCTTAGTTTTTAAAGGAAACAAGATTAATGTACCCATATTCTCCATCTCCTCCACTCTCCAGAAACTTTTGGACTTACTGGCATCAATTTGATTTCACGTTGTTGTAGACACCAAAGATTACATTTGTGAATTGCACAGCCAGGAAATCAGGCTTCATTAATTCTGCTGCCTGTGAACTACTTGGTTTATAGTTTTTCCCATAATTAAAAGTTCATAAAGGGGACTTCACACTCCTTTTGAGCCAAACATTAGGTGCAGAGAGAATGAATGTTGGTGTGCGAGACAGGTTTACTTTCCAGTCTGATGCAGTCTGATACATTCTGCTTGTTTAATTTACCAAATTCTCTTTGTATTCTCCTCCTATTTCTTCCTCTTTTCCTACAGTTCCTCTGCCATAAGCATTCCTTAAAACCTTGGTAAAAGCTAAGGTTTCTTCTGTGATGGGTGTTTACTAACAGTCCTTGATAAGTTTTTAATGTCATGGCTTGTTTTCTTCAAAATTGTCATGAAGAGGATTTTTTCCCCTGAGTAAAATACTCAGAAATGTATTGATCACCTTTCGTCTTCTGAAGTCCTGAGTGACATCATAAAGAGATTCAGCTTTCCATTAGATGTGTAATGAATTCTGGGCAGGATCTGTAGCCTTTGCTGGAGCTTCATGGACCTTTCCTCAGTGTGTTGAGCCAAAATCACTTGAGACAGAGTGAGTTGGAAGGGATCCTTCAGTATCTTGTTCTCATTTGCAAATACTCAAGGAAGATCAGGACTAATGGAGAATTTGGTTATGCTGTTTTGGGAAGATAGACCCTGCATGTGTAAGGCTTCTACATCTTTCTGAAATTTGAGGAAATGGCTGATAATTGCCCTACTGACATCTTTGTTTTCTAAGGCCTTCTACAGTTAGATCCTGTTGAAAATCTCCAAGCATATAATTCCTTGCTCTTTGAGTTTAATCAGTGTTAAATCTGCCCCTCCCTTTGTAGCACCCCACTCATTTCCTTATGGCTTGTGAGGAGGAGCAGTTTCCATTTGCCTTCTGTTGCTATTGTGTGTCAGCAAATCTCCTCTGTGTTTGTTGCTCTAACACTCAGTTTTTAAACCCTTTGTACTTGATATTGCAGTACCGTGATTGCACTTGTTTTTCTTTTTTTTTTCTTTGCCAGATGTTGATTACATGAGAGATTTTTTTCTTTTCCTTTTTTTTTTTGGATAATTTTGGGAAAGAGTAGGAAAGAATGTGTGTGGTGCCTTACAATGTGGTGATTCTGTTATGTCAGAGTCATTACATCTCCCTAATAACAGTTCTGAGGTTTCTCTAACATAGCAGAGTGAGGGGAGGACTCAGTGTCCTGGGTTTGAAGCTCAGGGAGGGATGAACTTGACAGGAATCTGGCTGTCCTGTCCCTTCCATCCTGGATTGCAGCGTGTTTTGGTGGAACCTTGGGGGTATCATTTGGTCTTTTGTTGGGTTTTTTCCTGCTGCTAGCATTTGGCTTGTATCCTGAAGATTTAATACTGGCTGGAGTGAGCAATTTTGGCAGTATCTGCTTAAAGTTTCTTCAGTATAAGCTTTACCGTGTGCATCTGTTGATGATTAAAACATCTGTATGAATGGAATAGTGTACTTAAAACTGACTTCAAAAGCCCCTCTGCCCTTAACTTGTTTCCAGTAAAATTTTAGTTGTAATTTCAAAGTATTTTCTATTCCAGGGAGTTGAAATCCACAATACAGAAAATGTTATTCTTGTCAATAGAAATCATAAAACTGCAGAAAGTACCCTAACCATGGAAAAATAATGCTTTTCAGGAGGGCTTGTGCTGGAGTTGTGTTGATGCTCTATAAATGGAAACCTAAGAATTTTGTTTCAAAGACAAAACATTATTAACCCAAAGTATGAAATGGTAATAATGTGTTGTAGTTTGTAGCATTAAACAAATATGTAAAACTGCAGAGTGAAAGAAACAGCTAAAATGAGCTTGCAGTTCAGTTTTCCTTTCTCTGCCTCAGGGATGATAACACACAGAGATACCTAATGCTTCTCATCCATAATCTCCTCCTCACCCCTCCCACACCCACAGTGATTGGAAGAGTTCACTTTTTCTCTCTGAAAGAACAATTTTTAGTGTTTATCATTTGATTTACTTCCTCCGCTGTCTTCTTTCCTATCCCCTTTTGTACTTTCTGTGGTTATTTGTTTTAAAAATGTTACTTTATCTGAGTCTTCTACATTTATGGAACTGATCTTGTTTTTTTCTGAGATTTCTGTTTAAAAACCCAGACAAACAGGAATCCACACATGACAAAATCCATTGCAGTTTGGATAATAGTCCTTATGTCAGGCTCTCTAGTTTTGTCACTCAGGCTCCTTTAATTTTGGAATTAAATGCTTTTTGAAAAGATGGCTGATGGCTTTGATTGACTCCTTCATAGCTCAGTTTTACCCGAAGCCTTCATTGTGTCTTTGGCACTTTATAGCTGCCAGGCTTCTCTCCCATCACATTGTACAAATTTGTTTGTATAAACAGCATGAGTAGCTGATTTCCTTCCCCTTTAGGATTTAATAGCTCCCTTGGCTTACTGACCACTAGGAAGTTGTTCTTGATCAAACTTCTGCCTGTGGGTTTCTACTTAATGGTCATGGTTACAAGTCAAGTTACACCCCTTGTTCTTTTCTCAGAAAAAA
Source organism: Promerops cafer (assembly GCA_013398275.1). NCBI lineage: Eukaryota > Metazoa > Chordata > Aves > Passeriformes > Nectariniidae > Promerops > Promerops cafer. Next base: position 520,110 of record VZSE01007211.1, on the reverse strand, counting down.
AATGTAAATTTTTTCAACAGGGTGATGCTGTTAGTCAGAGTTTTCTCTGGAAGTTTCTATATTTAAATTTGTACCAATGAACATTTTATAAAGCACTGCCCTCAGTGCTGCAAGGGGTTTTTTCAATTTGTCATCTGCTCTTCCCTGTTGATTCACTGACTGCTCTTGGCTGAAGAATGCAAGTAGTGGCAGGGTTTCACATTCATCACTCTTGTGGCATCTTCCTGACTATCATTGCTCTGACTGGGACTGAGGTGTGATCCAGGTTCTGCTACAAAGGTTCAAGTCTATCTTTATTAAGTCATTCAAATGAAAACGTCCTCATTCTCTGTTACCTAAGTTGTTTTTTGTCGTTTTTCTTTTCTACTGAACCATCTTCAGCTTCATTTTTGGGTTTTCTTGGTCTGCATTCCAAACATAAATGTGTTAGTATTATGCTTTACATTGATACAAATTCTCTCTATACTTATTATCTTTTGGTTAGAGATCGAGAAGAGAGGTTGGCAGCTCTTACTGCAGCTCAGCAAGAAGCCATGGAAGAACTGCAGAAGAAGATTCAACTGAAGGTATAAAAGGATACATTAGTTGAAAAATATGTCAATATTTCTTTGCACAGGTCAGTTCCATTTGCTGTCATTCAACGTGTTTTCTCTTCGTTGCTTTGTTTGTTTTCCATTCAGCATGATGAAAGTATTAGAAGGCACATGGAACAAATTGAACAGAGAAAAGAGAAAGCAGCTGAACTCAGCAGTGGAAGACATGCTAATACTGACTATGCACCAAAGCTCACACCCTATGAGCGAAAGAAGCAGTGCTCATTGTGCAATGTCATGGTGAGTTGGGCAGAGGGGACACTGCAGGAATTGCAAAACCAGCCCAAGCCATGAAGCTGCAAGTTCTGCTTCACTCACTGGCACATTTACTGTATCCCTGCTCTGCTTTTGTAAAAAGTGCATCTTGTTCTTCTGTCCATGAATCGGGTGGGTTAGGGAAGATTTAAAAGAGCTGTAGAGATGTGGGTAGAATGGAGACTGTGGGCAGTTCTCAGTTATTGGCTGTCTCTGCTGAGAGAAGCAACAACTCAGGAGCATCAGATGGAAGAAGGTAGTTAAAAGATAGATTTAAAGCAAAGAATGTGGTCCTTTACACAGCAGGCAGCTGAGCTGGGAACACCTTGTTGTAAGATGCTGTGGATATTTGAATTTACTGTGAGTTCAGTGGCTGATTGGTTAAGTGTCGTTGGACTGAAATTCACATCAAGCTCAGGAAATTCTCAAATTGAGTTTGGTTGGACGCTTTAAAGTGTTGGACAGGAAAAGGAGTGTTCTCTTTGTCTCCTCTCTTCCTTTGGTGCCTGATTTTTTGGTCACTGTTGGAAGCCAAGGACATTGCTTGGTAGCATCCCAACCTCAGCAGGGGCTCTCTGCCTGTGCCTGCCCTCCCTGTCCCAGGAATGGTGGGGGAGAGAAGCCACACAGCCACTGGGCCAGGGCTGAGAGATACCTTACTGATAGCTGCTTTCACTGCTTTGCAGAGCCTGTGCATTACTGGAGCCTTATATGCCACTGAGCATTATTTCTCTTTAATTGCTGCATTAAGCAAGATTGCATGGGATCACCTCAGGCAGTGCTGGAACAGAAGCTCAGGCTCAGCAGGCTGGAGTCTTGTGTACTCACTGATCTTGCATTTCAGAATGAAACTCCAGTATATGAAATTAGATTGAAGTGAAAATGAGAGGAGAGCCTAATGTATTTTTTAATCTATTATTACACTGCTGGCTAGCAAATCATTCTGTAATTTACTGTTAAGTAAAAGATGTTCATGTAAATTAGCTTGAGGAGTAAAGTACTGTGCTTGAATTTCTGAACATACCCCTGACAAGCTGGCAAGTTTTATATTACGTTTAAAGCACTGTTATTTATACCTTTTGGAATTTTCAAAGGAAAAATAACTATTAAGTTATTGTCATTACAGATTTCATCAGAAGTGTATCTTTTCAGCCACATTAAAGGGAAAAAACACCAACAAGCTGTGAGAGAAAACAGTAGTATACAAGGACGAGAGCTTTCAGATGAAGAAGTGGTAAGTTTTGTACTATTTTTTCTATATTACTTCTGGTTTTAAATGCCATTCAACTGGGTAGCCTATGAAAGTCTTGAAAAAGGAGTTGAACAAGACTGTTTCTGTTAGCATGGGAATCATAGCAGACTACCAATGAAAAGCAATGAAAGAAATAGTGCATTCACATCCTGCAGGCAATGCCATTTGAAGTTGATTCTCTATAAAACATGACTAATTGCTTTTTGTTAATTGAAGGCATTTTTCATGTCAATACGTTTATCTTTTCATCCTAAAAATCTTATACATTACAGTTGTCACCATCCTGCTATTTACTTTGTTTCTTCTTGTTGCTTAAAGACCCTTAGTATTTTTTTAGGTGAGCAGATGTGCTATCCTGTGCATCAAGGTCCATAATGCTGAAAACTGTAGTGCTTAATTACTTCAAAATGAAATACTTGAAATGTTTTGGAAGTATTAATATTGCTAAGAATAATAATAGTTTTTCAGTAGCTTCTTTAGAAGAAAAGGAAATCATTTAGGGTGATTTTGAGGATGCATTGAGGACATTTTATACTATACCAAGAGCTACTCTTTTGTAGAAAAGACATCTGCGTAGTTGTCCCATTTAATTTTTCATTGCTGCTGCCAGAATTCAACTACAGTATTAAGTCAAGGCCTTTTCTATGAGAATTTGGGTTGTCCCTCGTCCAAAAAATTTGTGACTGCCCCTGTATGATATCTGTCAGGTGTTAGGAGGAAATAGTGTGCAAGCCAATTCTTCAGCACTGATTCAGATTGAACTTGTGTTTGCAAATCTATTTCCAGCCAGGCTGATTCAGATGACACTGTCCAGTAGTTCTGATTTTTTCACTTTCCTTCACAGTTCTTTTACTATTTTTATTTACTGAAATCTTCTGTTTGTTTTCAGCTTCTTATGTCTGGTTGTAACATGCTTTCCTTTTTAAAAAGCTTCAGAGAGTTAGGTCTCTGAAGTACTGAAATCCACAGAGGTGGTTATCACTGCAAAAGCAGAAAAAGATAACTGGAGAGGCACAGTAGTCTGGAGGAGTAAATGTTTGTGGAGTTGCACTTTCCTGCCCCTTCCCAGCTGCAATGAAAGTACATAAACTGATTTCTCAGTTTCTTTCTTCCTCTTGGACAGTGGTTAGTGGGAGTTGTGTGGTTTTGGATTTGGATTTTAGGTGCCAGGCTTACCTGGTGTGATATGTGAGAAATCTCCATGCTGCACACGTTTGCCTGGAAATACCAGCTGTGAGATTTCCCAGAATCTGTCCTGTTGTGGGCAGTCCCAGGTATTGATTGATTTTTTTTGGTCTCTCTGGCCTTTACTGGTACCTGTGTGGCCACTGGTGACTGCAGTGTGGTTCTTGCTGGGCAGCTAGCTCAGAGGAATCTGGAGGAAAACTGAACTGGATTTCCTTGTGACTGGGCATTACACACTCTCCACATCGAATCTGGTAGCTGAACAATTCCAGTTTCTGGAGAGGGGGATCTGGTACCGACAGCTGCCTTTGCACCCAGCTGGTGAAAGAGAACTTCCACTAGAGGGCACAAAGATCCTGATTTTTGTGCCTAAATCCAGGGCTTCTCAGCAAAACATTTTGATGAGAACTTGAGACCTAGATGAAGGTTCAATGTATGTATTTCTTCAATAACGCCTAGTGCAGGAGAGAAAGGAGAGAACAATTTTAACGGAATGAACAGCTTGAGAATTACTGCAGCAGATTCCAATATCCTTAATCAAGATGGTGCATAGTATTTGGCATACTGGCAATGTGTGGATGCTTCCAGTGTTAGGTATTTTATGTATTATTTATGGCTATATTTCAGTTAGTCCAAGTATAAAATTCTGAACTATATTAGCATAACCTGAAATTTTCCAGGTCTGAGGCCTTCTCTGCTTTTTATTACTTACTATTTTTTTTTCAAAGAGCTGTAGTGAGACACTCATTTAAAGATATGGGCAGTGTAAAGTAGGAAAGCAGTTTTACTAATCAGAGCAATCTGCTTTGTGTATCCCTTTATTCAGCACGCATAGTTCATGCCAACCTCACAACTAAAGCATTCAGTAACTTCTCAAGTTTTGAAATATTTGAGAAAAAAATGCCAAAGTATTATACATAAGTGAACCCATATTCCAGGGAAGCTTTGTAATAGTCATAGTTACTTATTTATCCCTGTTTTCAATTTTTCAGTCAGTGAAGGTAACTCTGGTGAGAACACACTTGTGCTACTTAAAGTTATTACTTGTCATCTGTGATGTCTTTAGATTATATATGTCTTGTTTGTGACCCTTCTTCTTTGACATAAAAGATTTTATTTATATCACCTTTGGCCTAATAAAATTTCACCTTTAACCTTATGCACTTGACACCTCAGATAACTTACTCTTGATCTTTGACTCATTTTGTGTTCAGCCTTTTCAGTATATTAGGTAGCTGCCTGGAAAGAAAGCCTTTATAAAATTCTACTCTGATAATAGAGTTTCTTTACTATTACTTGAGAAATCACAGGATTTGAAATACTTTAATTTTGTCCATATTGGTACCTCAGATTTAGGTGTCTCCTCAAGACTTTGGAAACTGATTTAAGCAAATGATTATATAATTTCTCTTCACGCAGTAAGGATTTTTCTTGGTTAATTTGACTGTAAGCAAAAAGTTAAAAACTTATTAATGGTCATGGACACTGATTCCTCTGGGCCAGGTGGGTGGTAGGAGTTGATCTTGCCAGAAATAAAAAGAAGCTGATGTATTCTAGAGGTTTTCTCTTTGCTGTAGTGTCTATAAACTCTGTAATTTTAGAGACATTTTCAGAGGTAAAAGCAGACTTCATGTTGGAGCAGTGTCCCCCTGATTTGGCATTAGGTGCTTATTGTGCTTAATTCCAGCATGTCTGGTGCAGGAGCTGACAGCTGGGATTAGACCATCAGGAAGGTGAATTCATTTGTGGATGTGAAACATACAAAGAAAATAGTTTTGCTATGAATGAAGATACAAAAATGAAAAAGCATGAAGTTCTTGCTCAGACTGTGTGGCAGCTTCATTGCATGTCAGCCTATTGGGTTTTCTTCATTTGGGGCTTTATTAGTCTCCAGCTGAAACAGTTGTAGCTTTCTTTTGCAGCAAACAGCTCTTGGTTTTCTAACAGTGGTTATTCTGTAAAAGCAAATTAAGTTCTGTTCACATTGGTTACTTCCTTTGTACCTTTGCTTTTGTCTGGCCTCTTATAGATACATTAATTCACCTAGGTGGTAAAACTTGCAGCAGGCCAAAAGCATCTTCAGTATATTTCTGAAGCTTTCCATGCTCCCACTGCCCCACATCCTTTCAGCATTATCTCCAGAGCAGTAAGAGCATCCTGCCTACATTATCTCTCTGCTTAAGTGCCAGGCTGCTTCCATCAAACTCTCAGCTTCTCCTGCTTTTGCACTGCCATTTTCTGTGCTATTGATTTCCCATCCCCTCTCAACAGCCACGTTGCTTTTAGTTCAGCAAAAGATGTAAACAGTGTAAGCAATTTGCTTTCATTGACTTCACTGGAATCAATTAGTGTGTTGGTAGTCCTGACTAATTGCTTTGCTGAATTAAAGCCTGTGTGACACAAAGGCCTCACTGAAAAGGTGCCTGCAAAAGCCACAGGACAACACCTGGTGATTTCATTAGGCTGAGGAGTCTCTGCAAGGACCTTGGAGACGTTTTCTCCTACTTGGAGCTCTACTTACTACTACTTGGAGATTTTAGGAGCTATGGGCACATTTTAGGCACTTTTATACCCCTCTGCTTTCCCTTTTGCCTTTGCCTTTCTTGTTTCTCCTGGTTTGTTTGGAGAAATACACTCAAGAGCTCCCTTTGAACCATTGTCCCAGCCCACCCTGTATCTCTTGGCATTTAAATGCCCTGGTTTAAAGGGACTTTCAGAATGTAAATCATGTCATTCCATGTGGCCTATGAATGTTTCTAATAAGTGAAAAGCTCTTCTAAAAACCAGATGCAATAGATAACTTGGCAGGGTTTGGTTAATTTATATAAGGTGCATGCTACAATTTTATGTATTCCAAAGAAGGATGGAGGAATATTAATGAACTGTTGTTTGCATATGTGAAAAATGTGCTTTTTTTTATCAGGAGAGAAAACTGATTCGATTGTCATTATATAAAGGCAACAAAGAACTTCTAAGAGGTGTGTGTTAGGTCAAATGAAAACATAATCCCAGGATGGAGCAGAGAGGTGATTGCTGTCTGAAGACTGACAGCGTTAAAATGTGAGGATTTATATAAAGACCTGGTTGGTTGAGCCCACCCACATTCCTTTAAAGAAGGCTGCTGGCCAGTGACTAAAGCTCCCTGTGGAGTGTGGCTGCCCAGCTGGCTGGGGCTGCAGTGGGAGCCTGTGCTGGCCCAGCTCTGATTTACAGAGTGCCTCCTGTGCTGGCAGCTGCCCCAGGTACAGACACCAGCCCTGGCTGGGTGTGCTGGGAGCCTGAAGCAGAGCTGTGCTGGCACCTGTGCTGTGCCAGCCAGGTGAGCTTTACAGGCAGAGCTGGTGTTCACAGCACTTGGAAGTTCTAAAAGATTTTTAGATTTTAGGAGCGAGGAGTTGTTGTTCTGAAAGAAATCAAGCTGTTTTCCTAGAGGTGTGTGCTGCTTCAGTTATTTCTTGCAGAGGAAATTACTGAGGGAAAAAGATGTGGCAATAGTTTAATGTTTGACCCTTGCTGCTCTTCATCTGTATTTGCAAGGAGCTTTCTTGTCTAGACACATGGTGGTGCCAGGATTTTGCTAATTTTTTTTTTTTTTGAATACACTATGTTTTCATTACAATTAAATTATATACAACTATTGTTTTATTGCTTTGGCCTTTGCAGTATTGAAAAAATGTTTTTGTTTTAATTTCTGAATCAGGGTGTTTTCAAGTTCTTGTATTTAAATGAAGAATAGTGTTTTATGAACTCCTTTGGTAGCCTGTCTAAACGACATGATTAAGCAAAATGGAAAATAATAATACTAAGCAAGGTCACATTTTTAGTTTCATGCAATAGAGGAGTTTGAGGGGTTTATACCTGTGGCTTTTAAAAATCATTATACACAACTAATAGTTCTCTTTTTTATTCTGGAACATTCATATGTATGTTACATGTCTGCCTGTATTCATAGAATCAGACTGTTTTGGGGTGGGAAGGATCTTAAAGCTCCTCCAGGGACACCTTCCACTCTCCCAGGGTGCTCCAAGCCCTGTCCAGCCTGGCCTGGACACTTGCAGAGATCCAGGGGCAGGCACAGCTCTGGTCAGTGCCCAGTGTGTCCAGCCTTGCTCTTGCCCTGCTGTTTGCCCTTCATCTCTTCTGGCATCTGGCTGCTCCATTATGGGCATTACAGTGCAGGGAGATGGCCCTGGCCCAGCTCTGGTGGTACTGCAGCCATTTCTGGGCAGTATGGTGGTGCATGTGTTTTGGTCATATGTAGAACAATATTCCTGTTTGTTTTATCCACAGACTTCATAGTAAATTCATTTCTTTTCTTGTCATCTTATTCTAGTTCTCCAACAGTAGCCCATTTTTCTTCTCAGTTGCTCAGGGGAAACGATCTGTAAATCACCAGCAAACAAGAACTCCCCATCCCAGTAAAGCCTCAGGTTCTGGATGAGTTGGCTTTACTCAATTATTTTTTTTTTTTTTTTCTGTGGAAGGAAGGATTTTTTTTTAGAGCAGAGTTGTGTGTTGCTAGAGGAGTGGAATTATGCCAGGCATCTGTGGTCCATTTTTGTTTATGGATACTTCATACCTCGTGGATGCCTGTGGTCCTTTCAGCCCAGGAGCTCTGGCCATGTCATTCTGCTGTGAATAATTCTGTTCTAGAAGACATTGTCATGAAAATCAGTGATTATAAAGTCTAATCCATGTTGCAGCTTGCAGAAGGTCTCTCAATACCCCATACATCAATTCTAGTTTTTTGTACTTTGCATAGCAATAGCTTCTTACCTTTAATTTATTATAAAGTGTTGTTTTGCTTGGCAAAAACGTATGTGATTAATTGTTTATTGGCTGTGCCTTTCATTTTGATAGATCACTGCCAGCAGCTGCACCCTTCCTATTTTTGGCTTGGGTATCTTTAATATCCACATCCAGCAAAAAAACTACTGCTGGCAGGCCCAAGTGCACTCTGATCTCCCCCTTTCTCTCAGCTGTCCTTGCAGCCAGATGATAATGTCAGTGCCTTCCAGCTTTCCTCCCTCATCTGCAGGGATGTTTTCCACAGCCAGGATGCAGAATTCTCCTCCTCACACAAGAGACACCTTTACTTTGCCTTCTGTTCCCACATTTTGGAGTGACAAGTGACAATGATACGAAAAATCTGCAGAAGTACTTAAAGCTCTTATTAAGAATATTATTTGTTATTTATCTTAGTGGCAGAGTGTTGTGTCATTGACTCTATGGACAAGCAAGGTGACTGAAAGTGCAGTCACTATTAGCAATAAAAATAGTTTTTAGTTTGGGCATGCTAAAAAGTAGAATTGGTCTCTCATGGAAAAAAAGCCTAAATCCCAGATGTCAAGGAAATGCTAGTTGTACAATGAAAGGTCACTCTTCAGTTTTGAATGAATAATAAAAGGTTTTTAGTGCTCTCAACTCATCTTCTAAAGTATAGTCTACCATAGAAATGTGAATAAGGAAAATATTAATTTTGAGAAAATAATATTTGAAAATTCATTACATTATAACCTGTTTCTTATACATGTAGCACCTCTAGTAACACTTATTAATTCATATTAATAAGGAATAACCTCCTTTTTATGATTCCTAATATTTTGGAATGGATCATCACTTTGTGGTCCTATAATAGTATTTGATCTCTTTATGATGAAGAATTACTGATCATTTGTGTTTCAGGCTGTCATTGTTTAAAATTGAAGTGTGCTTTTGATGTAACTCATAGTCTGCTTCAGCATCTGTTTTCCATATTAAATATTGTCTTAGGTTATGAGGAAAAAATAAAATAGTGAGGAGTTCTGTCAAAACATGTAGTAAAATCATGAGCAAATATTCCTGTGGTAATGTGATTTAGAATTGAACCCTAAAAAACCCTTCAAAATTTGGCAAATATCCCTTAAGTGATTATATACACAAGTAAGAAACCATTATTCCTGACATTAGTAATAACCAGTGAAAACACTTTTTAATGATTTTCTGCAGTTACAGGATATTATTTATTTTGAAACAGGTAGAGATGTAAATCTAAAAGATATATGTAGGCTTCAGAATAGTTACCTATTGATTTGCTAGAATACTTTCCTTATGTACGTTACCTTTATGGAAAATACTCAGTTTGATATATATATATTTTATATTAAAATGGTAAATGAATGACAGGTATTATTACGTGATATAAGCTACCACAAGTATTTCTTTATAGTCTTCCTCATGTTTATAGTTTAATGCTGATGTGAGAGGACAAGTTACAACCAGCATTTGGAAGTTCTGAAGACTGAATTTAGATAAATAGCTGGAGACAGATGTTTTTCAAGTTGCCTTGGTCTGCAGAATTGGGCTAGAACACTTATGAGAATGCCTTTTCTTTCAGAACTTGGGGATTCAAGGTTGGAAAGAATACAAAAATAACAGAATAACCAGCCTTACAGTATTCTGGCACTTCTGCTTCAGTTCTGGCCAGAATCCAGAAATATAGAAGGGAATGAAAATGAAGAAATAACAGAGGGGGAAAAACCCTATAAACTCTGAGATTCAGCAAGGTCATTTTGGCTTAGTTTTTTTGGGTGAAAGTCCAATAGCCAGGAAGGTTTTCCAGATCTGTGACTTGATTAGTTTATAAATGATGGAGCACAGGTAAGGAGCCCTGACTCACGGCCTGGGTGGCCGTGGCACTGCCAGGCCTTGCCCTGCCCCGTGCTGGACAGAGGATGCCCCTGCAGTGCTGCCTCCCTGAGCTTGGAGCAGGTGCCAGGAGCTCCCTGCTGCACTGGCTGCTGCTCCTGCCTTCTCCTGTCTGCCCCGAGGATTCCAGAGCCTCCTGTCCCTGCCTGTGGTAGGGGGAGCACTGCCTGGGGAGGGCCAGGGGTAACACAGGGGGTCTGCACCTGGGGCTGCCCTGCACCACCAGCCATGCTCTCCTTCCCTTCTTGGCTTTGCTGCAATATTGTCCTGCCTATGCAGGCATGCCCCAGGCAGAATTCATGAAAAGGCAACACTTACTTAAAAAGCAAGGAACAGGAAATAAGTATTTGTGTTATGGTTACCTCTAATGTTAGAAGGAGGGAATTTCTTTAGGAAGAATTCTGTTTGGCACACTTCACAATTTAATAAAGTTCCTATTAATATTTTCTGAGTAGTGAAATGAATAGTAACTTATATGTAATACAGAGAGCTAAGAAATGTCAGAGTCAAAAAACAGGAGTAGGAACATAATTTTGTTGTGTTCTGTGTTCTGGTTTGATAAATACATGTCCAAGGTTTCATCTGCCAAGGACAGATCCATGGGTGCTCTTCCTGTAATTAGGACACTAAATGAGGAGAGCTGCTGAAGAGTATTGGTCTTGTGAATAGCTATTGTATGAAGAGGATGTCAATTGGGAAATTTCTTGTCCAGCTGTTGTATTTTATATAGATTAGTGAGGTTCAGAATCCAGTTAAGGTATGGTTTTCCTCATCCAAGCAGAAATGGACCCTGCTCAGCAATATAGCATTTCAGCATGTTGTAGCATTTGCTGCACTGTCCATGGAAATCTTTGCATTTATGTTTGTTCTGGAGTCTGAAAAAAATTACTTTTGTTTCAGGGGATATTGATTATAATGCTGTTATCCTTGTAGTGTAAACACGTCATATAAGAAAGAGAGGAAACTGGTTATAAGAAGTGCCTAGTCAACTAAAATTATCAACTTCAAGATACGAGATTAACAGGGTAGATTTTCTGGTTCAGGCAGTTGAAGGGGACTAGGCAATAACCAGCAAGAATGTGACTTCAGGGGTGACCTTATTAACTTTAGCTTTAATGGTTTTAGCAACTCGATTTCTCATGTAGTTCATAGATGAGGCCCATCTGTTGCATTTGGAAAGCTTCAGGATTTTCAATAACTTGACTAAAAGAACAGTTGAGAATGGAGGGAGAAGGAAGGAATAGCAAAGACTTTTTTTGTAAATAATCTAATTTGTCTGCTTTGTGGTGACTGCAGTTTTACATGGGCAATAATATTAGTCTTTATCACCTTGTTTGTAAATAAAATATTGAAACTTCTGCAGAAATTTATGTGAGTTGTTCTAAAAATTACTTCAGTGTTCTATAAAAATTTAGAGGTTCTATGGAATTGTCCAGTAACAACATGTGTCTGTACAAAATGCCATTAAATATCACATGGTGGATGTTTACTACCTTACTTTTACTTCATGGTTTTTTCAGCTGGAGACTGAGGGTCTCCCCCTCAGACAGGTACAGGATATCTTGGGATTTTTAACAGTAGTCCTTAGCTTTGGAGAATGCATGGAAATAACACAGGAGAGAAAGAGCAGGAGTATTTCTACTGTAATGGGTCACTGAGCCATCATCACATGAGCAGAGAGGAGCCTATACAGGTAATCATGAAGAAATCCATGTCAGCATTCAGTTCTTGTTTGTTTATTTTGCAGCTGTACATCCCAGCACAGAACAATGCCTGCTCTTTGTGGCACAGATTCTGCCACCTTAATGAAAGCTGAGACCTTACTTTGTGATGTTCCTGATCTCAGCTGTGCAGCTCAGAGGATGAGTCTCAAGTATGAGAAATGGTGGCAGAAATCTGATATGGAATGACCATCGTAGCTGGCTCTGGTTTAATCCTTAGATCAAAAGTGTCCTGTTAGGACAGAACCAGCAAAATTAGTATATTGTACATAAGCCTTTAAAACAGAGCTTCAGAGAAATTGCACAGCTGAGATTGATATAAACTGAAACTGCACTGAACATTTTTGGTAGGCTGAGTACAGATCATAATGACAGCAGCTTCCATTAAAAAAGAGCCTCTACTTATAATGCTTTGCATTTATAGTGGCCTAAATTCTCCAAAGATCTGGTGGTTTACCAATATCTGAGGATTTGGGGCCAGAATGTGCTCAGCCTGGCACAGGATCATACCAGTGATGACCTCTCACATTGCCATAAGAAGAAACCCAGAATGCTTTTAAGGGAGAGGATAAATTAATTTAGTCTGAGAAATTCTGACTGCACTTAGCGTTTACTTATATAAAAATAGTAATTAAAAAAAAGTGAAAGGCTTTCAGGAAGGAGTGTCCAGATTACCCAGGTATCCTGCATTACATTTATTAGAAATACACCCACCCCAAACTGATGAGTTTCTTCATTCTTACTTAAATGAAAGGATGACAAAAGTTTGCTTTGAAAACACTGCACTCTGAAAACACTGCACCATCAGACCTTTAGTGCTCTGATAGTTGTTATTTTTGTGGTGTGTTCCCCTGCCCAACTATGGCTGTGCAGGTGAAATTACTTGTGAGTTTAATTATTTAAAGGATTGGACTTCCTGTACTTCAGTGTGCCTCAGTGGATTCTAAAACCTCAATTTTTTCAGGGAACTGGTGGGAGCCCAATAAAACACAGCAATAAATATTTCTCCCCTGCTCTGGAGGGTGATGTAGCAGCAGCTCTCCTCAGGTGCCTGTTGTCACCCAATACCCAGCTATTTGTTATTCTTGTTTCACACCTGAATGCTGTCGATCTGCCCACGGTGATAATCCCACGCTTTGATCTGTACCTTCAGAAGGTGATTGTTTTTGTGACACGAGGTATTATTGCTCTGGTCTGACTTTAATGAGCTGTATGGATGAAGTCTGATATTAATCCACACCTCCCCGTGTGAAAGCTGAGAACGGTGAGAGCCCCAGTGCACAGAGGTGCTCGAGTTCCTGTGAACAAATCTGTGCAACCATCATGGGTGCTCTCCTGGCCCCACAGCCTGGGGCATCAATGTGCTTGTTGAACCCTACAGTTCTCTTCAAGTCAGCAGCTAATCACAGATAAGGTGATGAAAAAAGAGATGAGTGTCTGTGCAAAGGTTTGTCTCCTTGCTTTGTGCCCAGCACAAGTGTGACCCCATGGTCACAGCTGCCCTGGTGTGGTGTGTTGGCCATGCCAGAGTGCAGTGGGAATTTTATTCCACTCTGCTGTCACTCTGGAGCAATGACAGTTTGAAGATGTGATGAACCAGAATCCCAGTTGTGCTGTTGAACAAAGATGTAGAAGTACAGTAACAGCCCTGGTTAGTGTGTGTTAGCAGTGCTGCATCTCACCAGAGAGACCTGAGGTAGGCTCCTGGAGGTGCTGGGCTGTACCTTTTGGAAAGCAGGGATGTTCATACCAAATCCCATGGAAATCATTCATAAATACCTTTCTCAGTAGGTGTCACAGGATCAGTTCCTAGGAGCCTGGTAGCAAAGCAGCAGTGCCATAGTCTGTTCTGAGGAAGTCCTTTCTTTTCTTAACGCTGTCAAACTCCAGCCCACCTGTTTCTGTGCAGCTCAGACCTGAGGGCTGGATTTCTGGTTTTAAAAAGAAAGCAAGTGGAAAAGGTATTTTCAAGTGGGTGTTGAGGGACACATCTCTCTGAGGAGACAAAATTGAGCTGGGGGTTCATAACCAGGATGGGGATGGTTTGTTCTGCACTGCAGCAGCTTGGTGGAGAACTAACTCATTGCAATGCACTCGTGCTCCAAGGGCACAGCCTCTGGAAATACCCTGAGAAGGTTTTCTTTTAAGCCCTTTGTGCTAAAACAAAATGGAGAATATTAAGGGCAGGGAAAATGCCTACAAAAGCTGTTAAAATTAACATTACAAGCAACTATAGTAATCTGTAGCAATGTGTATGGGTTTGAACAACTTGGACAATTCATTGAGGAAAACTGTTCAGGTGTGCTGGGACTTATCCAAGGTAGGCAGAGGAGCAAAGGGGAAAGTCAACATTACCTTTGGAATTTCCTTAGAGGATAGTGTTGGATTTCTTATGTCCAGTCCTCATTCAGTAGAATTAGACCTACTAATTCAGTATTCATTTTGCATTCCTGTGATTTAAAATAGATATTTCATTTACTGTTTCCACCAGATATATATTCCTAGGTTATACCATGCAGCACTGCTTTCCAAAAACTAAATGGTCTTTTTCCAGGAAATTTCACTGAGATTTATTTTGTTTTCAACAGGCGCAGTATTTTCCTGAATCAATGAAAGAAAATATGGGTTGTTCTTTGGAAAGTATTGTCTATAAATTTTTTTAGAGCTTCACCTTTTACTTTGAATTTTAAGGGTACTTACCAAGTGGGAAGGAATAACCACATCTGATTGTGGCCATAATAATATTCAAGGCTAAATTATCCTAATAAGCAATGGTGACCTGTACTTTCTAATAAGTTTGATATTTTATAAGAAAACAGATACAAGCATCAGTATATTAAAAATTGTGTAAATACATTCTAATAACTGGTATTGAACTGTTTGTTTAGCATTTCTTCTGTGGGGAACTGAAATTTTACCAATATTTTGCCTAAATTCAAATTTTTTAATGTGAGAGGAAAAGAAATAGTCCTATTAATAAATGATAATGTTGTAAGTAGTGAATAGTAAAATAGTAAAATACATTTCCATATATTTTAATGAAGGTTAAGACACATTTAGATTTTTATGAAGAATTAATAGACAAACCAAAATCAGCTTATTTAATGTAATGAGTTGTGTTGGTAGGGCAGGTTTCCTGTAGCTGTAAAAGGCAGCTCAGAGCAGAGAGAGGATGTCAGCTTGGAGTCCATACTTGGTAGGTAACAATGCCTTGAAAAGAAGGCACAGTATTTATTGTTCTTTTTTGATAGTTTTTCTCCCTTTTTAGAAAATACACAGCTTGTTCTCTCCAGTGTGAAATAATCTCTTTCCCAAGATTTATTTTAAAATTTGGCTTCATTTTCATAACCTTCAGTTAAATCTTTACCACTGTTTTTTTTTTCCTGGGAAGATAATCTATGATCTCCATCACATACTATACCATTAAATATTATTCCAATCTTTTCTGCAGGAGCACCTGTCATTAAAAAAGTACATTGTGGACATTGTGATTGAGAGTTCCGTTCCTGTGGAACCATTAAAAGATGGAGAGGAGAAACAGAAAATTAAAAAGAAAGCCAAAAAGCTAAAGGCACGGATGAACTCCAGGTAGTACCACTTTATCTTTTTTTTTTTCCTCTAAGTTTTGTTCTAAACTTTACCTTCTGTCCTCTAGTATGAGTGTAGTGGAAGGCTGAAAAAAATGTAAAATTATTTGCTTTGGGAGTGTCTTGAAAATAACACTGATGAGCCTAATTTATGGCCACTTTCTCTGATTGAGAAAGAAAACTGAATATCGATCTGGAGCCCTTGGTTTCACCTGTTAAGAGCTTTTCTCATAATTGGATGCCAGTGCCCTGCCAAAACTGTAGCCTCTTCTAGCATACAATAGCATGTTTAAATTTGTGTAAACCATGCCTATTTTTCTTTCTAGCTATTGATTTTTAAATGAAGTATCAAAGAAAATCAATAGTAATCAACAAATAGAAGTCAACCTGCTGTAGTGTCAAATTCCATGATTAAATTTAATCATTTTTTGTTGCCTGTCACAACAAGAAGAAAGTTAAAAATACCTTAAAGTGGAAAGTGAGTTGTCAGACGTGCAATTTGTTCTTAGTCTAAAGAGTGACATCTGCAAATCAGTGTGCAGGACATCATTATATCATGAACTGGCAGTGTCACTCTTTATGGCTGAATGGTCCCCAGCTCACATTCATGCTCAGCTGAATGTTGTAGCATAATTTTGCATTTCTCTCTAAAAATATTTCTCACCTAGGTAAGAGTCATTGTTACACATTTTCTCTATTTTTTAGGCAAGAAGGATTTCAAATAAGAGAAAAAAGCTTGCACAGATTTTTAGAGCTACAGTAGAACGGAAATGTTTTATTAACTCTTAGCAGGCACATCAGCCTTCAAAACCACATCACACTTACAGTGTATTATTGTTTCTGACTGCTCTCCTCTTGGGATGAGCAGATCCACTAGTTGAATATCACTGTTGGAACTGGATAATGTTCTTCAGGTTTCTGGTTGCTCAGGATGCAGAGTTATTCATATGACCTGTTGATTTAATGCAGTTACTGGGTCCAGTTTTAATTATTTCTCCAGGGTGGCTTCTGTTGAATTTAGTCAAAGATTTGTCAGACCTTGGAATGCAAGTTGAAATAATAATTTATTGTTGGCACAGATAGAAGAAAAACTTTTTCAGAACATTTTGAGTTTGTATGTGTCAGATTGCTGTGTGAGTCAGCACATTCGTCATCAAAAATGGTGATTAAAACAGTAATAAAGGGCCATCATTTTACAATGGTGATGTACTATTGAAAAATACAGTGAAAGTTTCAAAATCGAAGTTATATTGAGGAGATAAGAAGTTCATGTTCATTAAGCTTGGTTTTACTTTCAAAGGGTGGCTTTACTTTTCTACAGTTTTGCTGTCCTTGAGGATAACTCTGAGCTAAATAGAAGATTTTCTGATGTTAACACAAAAAACTTACTAATAGAAGTTTCCAGTAGCAACATAAAGCCAGAAGTATTTTGATGTTGCTAATTTAGAGTTTCATAGGTGTTATCAGATTATCTACACACCATGTTTTAGTACATATTTGCAGCTCTTCTCTAGGAAAATAAATAGTTACAACGAATGCCCTTACACCTCAGCTCTTGAAATGTCACATTCATTTCAGTTTCTAGGAAGCTGTGATATTTTAAACTCCAAAAAAAAAAAAAACCTGCAACCAAATAGGTTCCTGTTACACTCCTGAGTTTCCAGATCTTAAATCACTCTTCCAGTATCAAAGCAATGAAGGGCAGAGGTGAATGAGGGGACAAATGGTGATCAATGGGATATTAGATGTGTTGAGAAGTTTCGTTAGTCTTATTAATTATATTTATAACCCTTAGCCATTTAACTGGTGCTATCAGTAACAACTGATATATAGGTGAGTAAATGATCTCATGTTGTCCTGTATGTGCTGCTAGCAGGAGGATGTTTGGATACTCACACAGGAAAAGCAGGGCTGGTGAAAGCTGAGGGAAGCATTAGAGGTGTGCTTAGCAGATAGTTGGTCCAGGCTTTGCAGGGGATTTAAAGCACCCCAGCCATGTGCATTCAGTAGCAGGGTTTTGGGGTAATAATTCAGCTTTGACTGACTTGTCTGTGCAAAAGCTGAAATGTGTTGTTTCTGCCTAAGAAGGCAAAAGGTTAATAAAGGAATCTGACCTTCATGTTTAATACTAAATTCAGCTGTGATTCATGGCTTTATTAATGACCCACAAATCAGAGCTGGTGGTGATGTAACAATATTTGCGTGGAGCATGAGTTGGAATGGTGAAGCAAACGAAAGGAAAATCTGAGTAGCTTTGGGAAACTCGTGCCATTTGGGGGAACAGAAAATATAAAGAAAGGTTTAATATATGTATCTGAGAAAAATGTATCTGCATCACTGCAGTGCCTGGATTAGTTTTGCATTATGTGTGTGTTGTTAGAAATGGGGTGCAGGATTGTCGCTGTGGGTCCTGCCTTGCTCCAGTCACGACTCACAGTTTTCACCTGTTGGCACAGGCTGGCTGCAGTGAAAACAAGCAGTGGAAAAGTCTTCCTGCTTTTTGGCATATGGCCAGTGTAAACAATACTTTTAAGGGAATAAAGAGGTCATGTTTCTGTTTCCAGCAGTAAAGGAGTCGTTGGTGGAGGTGTTTCTGTGCTGTTTGCCTAACATTCATTATGTTACCCTACAGTCAGTAGTTACATTAAAAATGCTCCTGTGCCTGCAAATACAACCAATTATTTGTATGTTAATTGTAATCTCTCTGATATACTAATCTGGTCTGCATTACATGTCTAAGTCATTAATATTTTATATAATATTACTTATATATTTTTGTCATAATGTTATATAGCTTTATATCACTAATAATTTTATAATAGGCAGTAGATTACTACAGTTGTATATATCACTTGTCAATAAATTTCTACCATTTGAAAAGTCAACTTAAATACACCTTTTGTGTACTGATGTTATTTTAAAGTAGTAATGTTAATCATAGATTGTTAATGGCCAGTGGCCAGTAGTTAAACACCAGTGGATTATGGATTATGACAGGGCAGCATTGACAGAAATGGTGTGCTTTACTATGAAGTAGAATAACCCAAAGGTTTGAACTCCCTTGCTGGTCTGACATCCTGTACACTTTAGACAATAGTCAATAATAATGAATATTTTCTCCTCCAGGGCAAAGGAATATGAGAGCTTGATGGAAGCAAAAAATGCTGTGTCTGATTCCCCATTTAAAGCCAAGTAAGCATTTATCTTTATATATTTTAGACATATGCTTTTTCCCCTGTCTGTCACAGAAGTGCCCCTGAAATTTCTGGTGGAGCAGGTGTGGAAGGTTTCCCCTCAATAAGGGGCATGTTGCTGTCCTGGGTTACAGATCAGTCTCTGATAGAAAAGGTCAGACTTCAATAAATGCAGTTTTTTTCTGAAGGCACTGTATATCTTAACCTGTGTAAGTTGCAATAGTAAAGAGAACATATACTTACCTTTTTCTTACCTGGAAACAAGAAGGTTCCAGTCTTGTACTTCAAGACTGGTGGGTGAAAATTCAGCTGGAATTTTGGACTGGAAATCTTTTATTTGGTCTCCATTTGGTCATAAACAAAAGTTCTTGTGGTGGAAACACAGATGTTTTAATGCACAGATGTCTTAGGCTGACAATGAGCTTTTTAAAGAATAGAAAGGTACAGATGAAAACAGCTGGATGGTAAGATTAAAACAAGATCTGTGATCACTGACAAATTCATTCTGCTTCGTTTGAAAGTGAAAATTGCTCAGCTTTTGTTTTCTGATTCCATTGAAACCAGTTGGGGAAAGATGCAAAATACTTGGGTTTCCAAGATGATTTTGATAAGGTCTATTACCTAAGATTTTAAAAGAAACTATACAGCTGTAGTTTAAGTGGAAAATGGTTAAGAAATTGAAAAGCAGTGGAGTTTCATCAGTCCTTGGCAGAACAGGGAGGTTAGCAGTAGAGTTCTGCAGTGCTGTGATGGTCAACATGTTCTCAAATGACTTGGAAAAAGAGGGCCAGCAGTGAGGGGACAGTGTGATGTGCATGCAGAGATTCAGAACAGTAGAGACAAGAACTGGTGCTGAATGATAATTTTGAAGAGAGTGAGTGAGCAGGCAGTAAAATGGCAGGTGAAATCCAGTGTATATTGAGTGCTACCCAGTGGAGGGGGAAGACAGAACTCAGTTATGTCTTCACATAAAAGGTGTGGGTCTTGAATTTGCAGATGGGATAGGTAGTTCCTGGAAAGTATCAGCTCAGTACTCAGCAGCTCATAAAAATCCTTCATTAAAATTACTTAGAAACAAGTGAAAACAGAACAAAGAATGTCATGAGGTACAAATACCTGGGTCATTTACATCTTTTGAATAGGATGTGAAGTTCTAGTTCTTTGTCTCAGATAAGCTTCAATTGCTAAAGGTTCAGAGATAGCAGAAAGGGAAATATGTAATGACTTCAGGAATATCTTAAGTATTAGGAAATAAGTAAACTAGTACTACTCCTGGAGGAAAATGTGATAATGGGGTTATGTTATAGAGATCTAAAATGTCACAAATGGCATGGAAAAGATGGATGGTGATTGATTGCTGTCCTTCTTGGTACCAGAATGAGGGAGCACAGGGGAAAGCTGGAGCCAGGTTCTGGAGAGACCAAACCCAATGTTCTTCATGCAGCACGCAGGGAGATGTAGGGAGCTCCCAGACAGGATTCACACAGGTGCTCCCTGACAGGTTACCTGCATTCCTGCAGCTCTAGGAAAGCACAGCCAGCCCAAGAGACTCCTAAGCCAAAAATGGGGAAACAAACAGATTAGTAAAGAGGATTATGCAGCCTGCCCTGTTCTTAGTGTTCCTGAGACATCCATTCCCAGTGGGCAGATGGTGTGTGTGCCTTTCTGCTAGCTGGGCTTAGGGAGTCTGTAGCATCAGTCAAGGGGCTGTGGGGTCTCAAGAGCTGGAGTCAAAAACCTTCATCCTAAAGTTGCAACAACTTTCCAGATTGGGGATTTGTCTTCAGACTGAGGTAATAACCTGTACCAGATCCTGTATATTTTGTGGTTGTTTCCATCACTCATAAACTGCTGAAGAAGGTGGTTTTTTGTACAAGTTGCTGGTGGTTAAGCAGTTCAGATCCTTGCAGTTAGACTTCCTTGATGTACATACAACTAGCCTGTATGCAAGTATCTTTTACATAGGCTTTTCAAAAGCTTGAAAACTGCTGCTGAATCTTAGATATATTTTAAAATAATAAAAATCCATCACTGAGGTTTGACACAAGAAAATGCCCCATCTCCAGCAGATGGCACACCTGCATAAACACATGGGAAGGAGTTGGCTTCATTTCTTGGTCATCAGCACTTCCGTTTGCAAGATTAGTTTCATGGTATATTGAGACTTCTGGATTTGTAGCTTTTGTGTTTTGCTTTTCTTTGCTGCTAGAAAATAAAAAATTAGGTTCAAGTCATCAGAAAGTAGAAATGTGTGTATTTGACTCTGAAGATATTAGTAAGCTCTAGGGTCTCAGTGTTAAATTCTGAGATTTTCACTGATGTAACTTGGTCAGTTCTGTCTCAGTTGTAGCGCAAGAGAAACTCAACTTTTAAATTTTTTAAAAACGTTTTCAAACCTTTTGACTGATCCTGAATTTACAGTTTTCATTTCTCTTTATGTAATTAATTGCTCATTTGCTTTCAGGCAGAATCTTCTGTTCCATCTGCTTTTTTCATTTCTTCCTTTATTGCCTCCGTTAGGGCCGTACCCTTTCAGGTGTGAGCTAGAGAGAGCCACTGTGTAGCTCACTTCCATCACAGTCTGGGAGGTCTCTTTGTATTCTTCATGTAGAAACCTAGAGATCTGTCATCTGCTTACATCTAAATTTTTAAAACATAGTTTCAGGGACCATAGTTATTGTTATTTCCAAAATTACACAACTTTTTGCCTGCTTTGAGGGCTTAAATATTTGTGAGCTGCTTTGAAATCGAGGGGGTAAAAATGGGAGCTCAAGTCTGAACTGGCTTTTTAAGTAGACAAGTGTCTTGAGTCAACCAGAAACCCATTTACTTCTATGAAAATGTGTTTACTTTGTACAAAACATATTGAAAAATGGAAGAAGAATAGGGAAGTATTATCTCTTTCTGTAAGAGAAAGGATGAGAGGGCAAGAAATTTTATGAGGCAAGAGTCTTAGCCCAGACTGTATCTGTTTACATGGCACAACTTGGTCTTAATATAGAGAAAAATAATAGGAAAACACAGAACTAAGTATGGGATCCTACTTCACCAAGGCCAGCAGGAAGAGGAATCAGCACAAAGAAACAAACAGTAGTAGGGCTGAAGCATTATTACCTTGAGAAGCTGTGCAAGCAGTCAGAGGACTGGCTTGAGCCAGAGCACCGTGTGCCAGGGATTCTGTGCCCTTACCTGGCTGGGTACAAACTGGCTGAGCAAACTGCTGCCAGCTGGGAGTCTGCACAGCTCTCAGGAGATCTGCACAGCTACTGAGAAAAGTCCCATCACAGAACGAAGGGGGTAAAAACTCTGGGTGCTAAATGCAGTCTTTGGGTCAAAAACAAAAAGCAAAGACTTTTTGTCTTTCCCAAGGGAAAGTTTGAGGGACTCAGATTGGAGTGGAAGTATACCAATGAATGGAAAATATCTTTTGACTTAGGGGGCTTTGCAGCTTAAAAATGGAGAAGGTCCTTTTTAAATTCTATTTTAAATGGGACACAATTGGTAGGTTTATTTATTTGCTTAATAGAAGCAATGTCTTTTAGAATTAAATGAAGATATCTTTCTTTTATGCTTGCTTTCTTATGCCACATTTCTTTATCCACTCCTCTACCCCCAAACTGAGTGTCTTCACAAACAACCAGAACCACTTATGGAATGCAAGTTCTTATCTGATTTTAGTTCTTAGTCATGTTGTCAGTTGTTACAGAAGAAAGACAGAAACCAGAGTTAGTCTTTGGCAGGTAAAAAGCCTTTTTAGATCACCTTTAAGATTAGACCACTTTAATATTATGAGACCACTGATTTCCTGATGCAACTGATAGACTGTTTCAGTGGTTCTTATTAGTTGAAGGTTTGCAGATTTATAAAACCTTGTGCACTAAGGAAGCACTGATGCAAGTGCTTTCTAAGCTCTACACTGGTCCTACACTAATAGCAATAAGCAGACAGGCTTTGTCCTGCTGTGATAGACAGTGTGTATCCCTTTTTCAGTGGTATGGCACTGATTCATGCCTGGGATTGTAAATGACTCTCAGGAGTTCTTTGATAGAAATGACTTCTAAAAGATGGCTGGGACAGTTGGGTTTTTTAGTATCTGTTTGAAAAAAATTGTGCACATTGGGGTGGGGGTGGGATAATTCCAGATATTGCCAAGTTTGGTAGGTATTTTGGTCTCTGAACTACTCCATGTGCCAAGAGGGACATTCAAGGACAGGACTGTGGACATTTCACCTGGAGCAGCCAGGTGTTGCTCCCTGCCTTTCTCAAGTGCATTTGCTGGTTGGTCCCTGGTGGCAGTTAGGTAATTTTGTAGGTGCTGGTGGACTCTTGGTGGGTTTGTAGTATTAATTCGTATTCTCTGGGAACTGATCTGAGTAATTATTTAGTGTACTAGGTTAACGTGGTAAAAGGTGTGTCAGGAGTCCATTAGAGCATTCTCAGGTGTCCATCAGAGCACATTTTGAAAAGGGAAGGAAAACATTTTCACAAAGTTAGAGGGTTATTTACATCTGTTTAGTATCTTCTACTGCAGAGGCAAGGCCATGTATTTCAGTGTTAAATATCCATGTAGCAAAGTATAATTGTCATCCTTCAATAAAGAGGGAAACTAAAGTAATGAAAGATTGCCTTGTGCCTGAAGGGAATCAGTAGGTCTGCAGGGGGAAAAGTTAACCCCTTGATCTAATATTTTATCTAGTCTCTCCTCACATAACAAGGAATTGCTGTAATGTATTCTTTTTATTTACCTTTTTTAAAAACTGTAATATCCATACTTTGGATAGTATGGATATTGAAACCACTGTTACCCTGGAAACAGACTGCAACACAAAAAGAGGTAGAAAAAGAAATATTATTTCCTGTAAGAGTCTGCTGCAGAGGAGACGGGAATGTAGTGTGAAGTTTGTTCTTTCAGAAGCCCAAAGCTAAATGTCTGTACTGATATAGTACTTTCTTTCTTTCATTATGGTATATCAGTTTATTCACAGGATAAACTCACCTTGTAGGTTTTCCTGGTGTAGTAGGCTTAGAGTTCAGTTAGTTAAGCCAGTTATAAGATATTATACCAAAATACTGATTACTGAGGAAAAAAACGATCTCTGAAATCAGAAGTACTTGTACAAAATTTAATTTCCAAAATGCTGTGGAAACTGTAGAAGAGCCGGAGTGTAACTAAAATAAAATTCAGGTAAACTTTAAAATGAGATAAATACCAGGGGTATGACTGAGCAGGCAGTGGACTTCCTCTTCAGAGAATGGCTAAAACATTCTCACGGGAATGCAAATAAATATATTCAGAAAATAATATTTCTAGGAATTTGTCATCATGTTTCAGATTTCCATTTCAGGGTGTTTGAAGCTGCAGCCGGTTTGTGTCTGGCAGTGCTGGGGCTGTGCCCGGGTGTGGGGTGGTGTTCATGGCCGGAGCGTGCCCCGTGCCAGGGGTGTGTGCCAGCGCATGGAGTGTAGTGCAGGGGTGGCACTGGGGTACGGGGAGCGTGCGGGGGCTGGGGACTGCTTTGGGGGATCCCCCACGGCTCTGCCTGGGCCGGGGCAAGAGGTGCCACAGCCGCCCTCAGTTCCCTCCGGCACCGGCTGCCTCGGGGAGGATCGGGGCTGTGTGTCCCGGGATCGGGGCTCTGTGTCCGGGATCGGGGCTCTGTGTCCCGGGATCGGGGCTGTGTGTCCCGGGATCGGGGCTGTGTCCGGGAATCGGGGCTCTGTGTCCCGGGACTGGGGCTGTGTGTCCCGGGATCGGGGCTGTGTCCGGGAATCGGGGCTGTGTCCCGGCATCGGGGCTGTGTGTCCCTGGATCGGGGCTGTGTGTCCCTGGATCGGGGCTGTGTGTCCCAGGGTCGGGTCTGTGTGACCGGGATCGGGGCTCTGTGTCCCGGCATCGGGGCTGTGTGTCCGGCATCGGGGCTGTGTGTCCCGTGATCGGGGCTGTGTGTCCCGTGATCGGGGCTGTGTGTCCCGTGATCGGGGCTGTGTGTCCCGGGATCGGGGCTGTGTGTCCCGGGATCGGGGCTGTGTGTCCCGGGATCGGGGCTGTGTGTCCCGGGATCGGGGCTGTGTGTCCCGGGATCGGGGCTGTGTGTCCCGGGATCGGGGCTGTGTGTCCCGGGATCGGGGCTGTGTGTCCCGGGATCGGGGCTGTGTGTCCCGGGATCGGGGCTGTGTGTCCCGGGATCGGGGCTGTGTGTCCCGGGATCGGGGCTGTGTGTCCCGGGATCGGGGCTGTGTGTCCCGGGATCGGGGCTCTGTGTCCGGCATCGGGGCTCTGTGTCCGGGAATCGGAGCTGTGTGTCCCGGGAATCGGGGCTCTGTGTCCGGGATGGGGGCTCTGTGTCCGGGAATCGGGGCTCTGTGTCCGGGATCGGGGCTGTGTGTCCCGGGATCGGGGCTGTGTGTCCGGGATGGGGGCTGTGTGTTCCGGGAATCGGGGCTGTGTGTTCCGGGAATCGGGGCTGTGTGTCCCGGGAATCGGGGCTGTGTGTCCGGGATCGGGCCTCTGTGTCCGGGATGGGGGCTCTGTGTCCGGCTGGCAGCGGGGCCGCCCGGGCAGGATTGGCGGGGAGCAGAATCCCCTCCTTCCATGGGGAAGTGCCCAGCAGCCAGCACCCGGCCCAGCCACACCCATCCTTCCCTGGACATCAGTGGGCAGCCAAGACATCGGTTAAATCTGCACGTGCTGGATACACTGATGCCACTATTTCAAGGCTTTTTTGCTTTTTCTGGAGATGAAATGTGGCCTAGAAATATTGACAGATCTTTTTCCTTTGGCCTATAAAATATATTAAACCTGCTAAAAGTATTTAGCCCATGTTAGAAAACTTTGATATGAGTAACCCTTGTTTTCCTGTTTGCAGTGTACAAAGATCAGATTCTGTATTTGTATTTGCTGAACATAGGATTTGTTAGTTTACATTATGGTAATGTTACAAGACAAATCAGAGCCTTAAGTCCTTCTGGTATTTCTTCTGCATTCTAAGGTATCCATTTGTGAGGAGTACTAAAACCTTAATAAGTGAGATTTAAATAATTTAAGGGAAAAAAACATTAACTTTCTCTTTTATCCTGCACAGTAAAGTTTCAATTGTTTATCATTCCTTGTATGGCTTAGTAAGCATTGGAGGAGTGAAGATTGGGGGACAGAAGGAAGACTAGTTAATTGTCTTGAAATGTTTGGATTCAGTGGTATTTTTCCAGAGTCACTGGATCAGGTGTGGATGCCATGTCCCAGTAATCCCCAGTGCATACCAAGAGTGTGCCAGGAGTCCAGAGTGTACAAAGAGCTTTCTCTTTCCAAATCCATTCATAGCAGTGGCAAATTCTGCATCCAAGCACAAGTCCTCTTGCATAGATTTCTAGTCCTTTGAAACAGTCCAAAAAATATTCTTATTTCTCTGACAAGGCCAAGAAGTCAGTATGAAGGATATTTAAATAATTTCTCCAAGGTTCACTGGGTGGAAGGAGACAGTTTTTATTTCCCCTCTCCTCCCCATGTGATCACACAGCATCCATTGACTGGTTTTGGCAGAAGACTCACCCTGCAGTAGGATATGAGGATGTAAGAGGTAATTCTTTAATGTGGCAGAATTGGAAATTCATTCTTCCAGTTTCTTACTCTGTGATGCTGAACACACGCTTAGAAAGTTTGAATTTTGGTTAAAGTGTCCAGAAAGACTTTCAGAAGAAATGGAAAGCTGGAAGCTTTTCCTGGAGAGTTAGTACTGTACAGATTGTTTCTTAAAGTGAGGACAGAAACTGAACTTATGGAGCATCTTACCAGACTGAAGAGAAAGACACTTGTGTTAGCTGTGTCAGCTGAAGGCTCAGTGTAATATGATTATGTCCTCTGTGAGTCCTTGTGAGTAGTGTTTTGATAAACCTTACACATTTTGTATGCTGATGCCTGGTGGAGATTAGGGAAGTGCCTTTCTTCAGCCCCTGTGGTTAATCCTGGTGGAATTCCATTCCTGTGATTTTAAATGAAGCAGATGGAAACCTGTCTTGCTGTCTTTTGTCAGATAAAGTTACAGTATTGGGTGGTGGGCTTTATATATGCTTTAATCATGGAATTTGGGTAGATATATCAAAGAAATAAAGCATTTTTTGCTTAATGTGCTAAGATATTGCCAAGGCAATAGCCATTCGAAATCCCACTCTGTGAGATTACTCTGCTTGTGGGCTGCAGCAGTTCCACTTCTCATTGGTGCTGTGGCCTTTTGATTTACTGTCCAAGTCCTGCAGTTATTTGGGTTTTGGCTTTTAATTTTGTTTCCCATTTTAGCTTGTGGCTTATGGAGATAGACAGAGGTTTCCTCCAACCTCATTTTCCACAGAGGAAATAGCAGTGCAAAAAAATCTCATCAGGATGTAATCTCCTTTTATTTTTCTTGTCATAGAAAAATTCTTGTTGTATATTAGTGGGCTCAGCTGACCAGATTATAAGAAGTCCAAGACTCAAAATTCTACAAATCATTTTTATTTGTATTTCAAGAACATATATATATCTTCAGCATGTCTTGAAAGCTATTAATGAAGCTCCTAGTTTTTTCAAAGAGAAGGTACAGAGTACCTGTTTTCTCTTGATTAAGTGGAAACACTCTATTCTTCCCCAAATTAATATTCTGATATTGGGGCTTTTTTTTTTTTTTTTTTAATACAGTGTGACTATTGTGGTACATTGTCCAGCCATTCCATCTCCTGTCTCACTTCTGGGAGACTGGTTAATGTAATCTTTTTCTTTTCCAATACTTTGTGGCCACTTTGTGAATGCCTTCTGGCCTTTTTACACTGATATCTCCCATTTTATGATGAGCATTGTTACCCTTCCCCTCTTTTTCCTTCCTGTAGACTTTTATTTGTAGGCTTCCAGTCCCAGCAGTGTCTGCCACTCCTCCTGCTCAGTT
Source organism: Promerops cafer (assembly GCA_013398275.1). Classification (NCBI taxonomy): domain Eukaryota; kingdom Metazoa; phylum Chordata; class Aves; order Passeriformes; family Nectariniidae; genus Promerops; species Promerops cafer. The sequence goes on along the minus strand of VZSE01007211.1, from coordinate 492,724 downwards.
ACCAGCTTTGTCCCACTTCAGTGCAGATTGCCCAGTAGATGAAAGCACAGGTCCAGCAAGCCCTGAACCTTGTCACTCAGAGCAGCCAGGAGGGGACACTGAGGCAGTGACACCGAATCCATGGAAAGCAGAGAATGACACCTCCTCCTGACTGCTCTCAGTCTCCAGCTGAGGGACTCTGCAGCCTTGTCTCCTCTGCCTTGCTGCTCCCACGGAGGGAGGTCTCCACCTTCCCAGTCAAGGCACAGAAGGATAAACTCTGTGTTTTGACTGCTGTGTTTTGGACCTTAGGGTGAGAGAACTGTGCCCTGGCACTGTGTATTTCCCCTCAGTGCTGAGCAGGAGAGCACAGGTGAATAGCCCAGGTGCAGATGTGTAAAACTGAAATGGAAGCTGACCCTTGTGTGTGTCTGCATTGCTCCCACCTCTGCCTTTTGGCTCCATTACTGGCCCTTGTTAATAAAGTGCCCTTCCTGAGGTAGGCTGCAAAGCCATTGCTTTTCTCCTATTCAGATAACCCTGAAGAGCCATTTCTTTTATGATGCCTATAAGAAATCAGCCAAGTGGTCCTGCTGTTCCATTTCCCTTACTCATCTTAAATAGGGTGAAACCATTTGAGAATGAGGATGGCAAAAACTAGCAGGATAAGCTGTGGAAGGGGAATAGGGAAACAACAGAAACAAATGTAGCTAATAAAGCACCTTTATGGCTGTACTGTTCACTCTATATCTGTGCTGTTTCCTTGAAAAAGTAGGTAGTGAGATGTCACTCCAAGCTGACTGTATCTCCTTGGATATTTAGCATCCTGTTCAGAATAGATGATAATATTTAACATAGATGTTAATGATTCCTTCTTTGTTACCAGAGGTTCATTACAAAGATGTTAATAAGGGAGTTTTTGCTTTAACTGCCCTTTGTTTTCTGTTGTCTGTTGAAGGTTACAGCGATTAGCAAAAGACCTTCTGAAGCACCTCCAAATGCAGGATAGCTGTTCCTTGGGGAACAACAAAGTTCCTGGTCTGGACAGGACTCTAGGAGAGATCTCTCGGATTCTGGAAAAAGAGGTATTGTGACTTATGATTGACCTATAAATTGTTTTGCCCTCAAGTCTCAGCAGTTTGGATTTGGGAATGTTTAATGTGAGATGTTGAAGAATAAATGACCCCTGTGTAACAAGCAGTGTCTGCTATTACACTTTTCACTTTTTCCCCCTGTATTTTCATGAGGATTGTTTTTAACCTGGGTCATTTCAGTCATCTAGCTTGTAGTGCTTACCCACAAACAGCTTTTACAATAAGGGGCCAAACCAGTTAGCAGAAAACAGAGGAAAGAATTGGATCCAGGTTTGCTGGAGCACCAGTCCTGTTGAGTTTTGCCAGAGTTCAACAAAGTCAGTGGGTCTTTGCTGGAGGAGGAAGGTATGATGTGCATGTATGTTGGATATTTCTAGGTTTTTAACTTTTTCAAAGTGATATGGTTGTAGAGCATGTTTTGCTTTATGGCAAATATTGGATTTTTTTTTAATTCATAGCACTGCATTTGCATCTTTTTTCTTATTTCCTCATGGTCAGTGTGCTGCCACAGTGCTGTATGACTTGTAATGTGGTTTTTTGCTCTATTAGGACCACAGTATTTGAGTTTTCAGCTGTAACATTACAGTCCATTCTCTCTTTAACTACTAGAAAATACTTCTCTTTTTCTTATCTGTAATCAAGACATAATGAAAATTAGGTCTGGAAGAAACCAAATTAATGAAATCTGAGGAGAGGATTACATCATTGGGCTTCAGAGTTGATATTTGTGAAAATGAGAGCTCTGCTTGATGCTTTTTACAGCTTAGTCAGTGTGGAGAACACAGTTGTTAATGGCACATGCTTTTAAATGCTGGAGGCTGCCTGGGATGCACAGGCTCCTCACGTGTGTTCTGGTGGCTCCTTGGAGCTGCTCATCAGGCTTAAGAGTGTGTTTGAAAGAGTTGTGCCATTTTCAAATTCTGCAGTCTTTCCATTAATTATTGAAAAATTCATTTTTTATTGATTTCAAAATACAGAAATCATGTTGTTGCATGACTGTGATGAAAAGATGAATCTATTTGAAAGTTATCTAAATAATTGTTGGAAACTCTTTGGAATGTGGAGTTGTATCCAGCCTTTTACTAGTAGTCATCTGCTGAGATTTTTTAAAATGAGATGTGAATTGCAGCTAAGTGTTACTCATTAATTGTTTAGTTGTTGAGTCTGCAGTGGGGAATTAAAAACTAAATTTGATAGTATTCATAGACACGGGTTATTTTGTTGCTGATTTGGGGTTTTACCCCCAAAACATTACTGAACCACTGGAGAAGTATCTTTCTGAGTGTCCTGATCAATAAGGCCAAGAAGGACTGATTTCAGTAGCTGTTGCTGTGCTTACAGCACAGATCATACACGGTCGTTTGCAGGAAGGGATGGGAATTCTCTTGTTAACCTGGGAGTCAGAAATCAGCAGACACATCTTACATGTCCGTGGGCACTGAAAAGAGCCCTGATGGTGTCACTCATGGACTGAGAGGAGGAGACTGACACTGTTAATTGAATTTCCCTGGAGAGCATGAAAATCTAACCTAATGTGGGGGGAGGAGGGGGGGAGTGGGAACCACACAAGCTGTCAGTGTGTGTGAGCTGATAACATTGATTTACCCTTGCTAATGGCCTGGCTTGAATAAAGAATTGCCCTGAGGGAGGACAGGGTTCACTACAATAGATCCTTGCCACTTACTAGGAATTCTTCTTACTCACAAGAAGTCCTGCAGAACTATTACAAAATATTATTGATCCAAAACCCTCTTTTCATTCATACTGTGAAACATTGAATTTTTCTTTTGTTAATAGTTTGCACTGCCTGGAAAATGTATATATTCAGGCTCACCAGGAAAAAAAAGATTGGTTTTAGAGATCATGAAATAAATTGCTGAGCTGGTGTTGGTAACAGTAAATAAGAGAAATATATACCATTACATTTCTCAACAGAGAGAAGGGTTATTCAGCTCATTAGAAATTCCATGACTGTGCTAAAACAGCCTGAAAGGATGGGGTGTAATATTTTGCAAACTTGAATCACAAAAAAAGCCATACACAGAAGATTTGCAGCCCTGTCTCAATGGGATTTGCCTCCAGGTACAATCAGATCACACTAACAATTTCTGTTTGGATTTAGCCTTCATCTGATGTGTTCCACTGTACTGAATAAGTCTTTTTCTCACTTCTGAACCTCTTTCATAGTGTGAGAACATTCTAGGGTGCTGCGTGCCTGCATGGTTATTGTGGTCACACTTGCTCTTGTTTCTGCCTTCCTGCTCTGCTGGACACAGCACATTCTGCACCTGGGGCCCTAGTGATTCCACTAACACAGCAAGAAGTGCTTGTTTAATGCAAACTGAAAGGTTTATATATCCTCTACATACTCAGATTTGAGAACTCTCTCTCAGGCAAAGATGCATCGTAACCATTGTGTATTTTGGAGTCCTGGCTGTTGACTGCAGCACCTTACCTGCTCCTCATTCACTGCTGCTGGATCCCTGTGCAGCACAGCATATTTTGAATGCTAACAAATGCAAGAGATGTGCTTTGCATTGCTTCAAGTGGTTGTTAAATCTCCAGACACTTCTTGATATGCCCACATTGGCTTAGTTGGATGAAGCTCTACAAAAAGTAGGAGCTTTGCATCCAGTGCCAGAAAAGGATTTGTGAAGAAAAAACAAATTGAAGTGCAGGTTTTGGGGATCTGACTCAGAGTGTGGCCTTTAGCTGCATGAAACATGTGGCTCATGTGTCTTTAGGGTACCTCTTATGCATATTTAATTTAAAGTCATAAACCACCATGTGGTTCCAGTTTTAAATAGGCTTGTGCCCCTCTGGCCATGTATTGGTAGGAGGCAAGGAGCACAAATCCCAGTGCTGTGCATGCCTGGAGTGCTGTCCCTCAGGTGTGTCCAGCCAGTACTGCTGCTGCTTTGGGTGTGCTCTGGATTGTTGGAAGGCAGTCCTTGGGTTTGTGTATCTGACCCTTTCTGGCAGAAGTCCTGGAAGGAAGCTGTCTTCACTTTCACCTCTACTTTGTTTAAAAGGATATTAAGGAAACAAACACACACAGAGCCACAACAGCAGAATGTATGCAAATGTTACCAGAAGGCCCTGGCCTGAGGTTGGCAGATGTCATATGGGACTCTTCAAGCTCTTAATAAGATCTGATAACCCTCAGTTTAAGATCTCCTATGAATGGGCCTTTGATGCTAAAAGAAAAACTCTTACAGAAGGCAGAGCTGATGTCTGAAGTGGCAGGGCTAGAGCACTTGTCCTGCCATGATTCTTTTGATTTTATGCATGTTCATTCCTTGGTGGACTAATTTTACACATCCATCACCGAGGGCAGCCATGTGTTTCAGATGTGCAAGGAATCCCAAAGTGACAGCTCGAGTCTGCTTGAGCACTTGCACAGAAATGTCCTATAACAGGGAACTCTCCTAGGAACCAGGATACTGAGAGAAGTATAACCTGTTAGTGTGACTGCAGCTACAGGTTTAACTTGCTTATGCTTATATCATCTATTTCCCTATTATGTAAAGAGGTGAGATTTACTGATTAAAAGCTTGCTGATTAAAAAAATCTACTGATTAAAAAAATGTCTACTGCATAGACATTAGGTCCTAAGCTGACTGAATTACATCCATTTCTAAGGTTGTGGCCCTGACCTGGGTCAGAGGTTACTGCCTGTCAGATGATCATCCTTACACGTGCTGACAGAACATCCCTTCCCTAAAGTTTTTCCTAAAATTTGTTTATAGAGGGTTGGGTTTGCCTTCAGGTTTTAAAAAGTCCTACTTACAAATGTTATAAGTGTCCTGTGTGGTTTTGGATAGGTCTGTGCTGGGCAGGGCTGGCAGACACTTACTCTGAGGGACATGCAGGGTGTTGCCATTGTAAGGATGGTGACAGCAGCTGAGAGCAGTGGCCTTTTCACCTGGCTCAGCTGCAGCTAAAACACTGCAGTTAAATCACTCCAGTTAAATTTGTACAGCACTTACATGTGACATTTAGACAAGCCCTTAACGTGTCTCTTCTCCATCTGACTGGGAATGTGGTGCACAGATTCAGTAGGATTCTGAGGGAACCTCATGATTTTTGGAATTCAAGGGCAACAATTAATCTGCTTAACTGGAATTGCTTTTATATGATGCTTCTTACTGATCACTAGCTGGGAAAAGATCTCCACCACAACACGAGTGATGAGGTTCCTTTAACTGAGTGGTTTGACTGAAGCTCTTACAGCTCTGCTCCTGAGGAGAGGGCTGCAGGACCAGGATGCAGCTTTGATCCATGGCCCAGCACAAACAGTACAGCTGAGGCTCCCATAAACTCACAAGGCACAAAGTCCTACAAACAAGATTTCACTGCTTCTGTTCATAAAACTTAACATGATTTTGGATGGGTCTGAGGATAGCTGTGTCCCTGATCTCCTTTAGGCTCTCTACGTGCTGTAAAAATCTCAGTAAATAATAGTGAGTGCAAAATAAATTGTTAGTGTGGAATTAAAATGGAACCACAAAATAAAACAGGAGGCTTTTAATAAATTGGGCCACAGTGCTTATAGTTACTTACCAGATCTCTTCATGCACATCTAGAAGCAGCTGCCTTTTGATAGGCTAAGTTTAAGTATGGTTATTTACATTACTAATTCAGAATAATATTCTTACCGGAAACAGATTTCATGGGGGAAATACACTTTCTTAGAGAAGAATATCACTTTGTAACTGAAACATGTGTGAATATGAGCTAGTAATTGACTGCAATGGTTTAATCCTTTTTCTAAAAATAGGGTCTCAATGCTCATGATCTCTAAAACATGCTGTCTCAGTGACCATTAATGGTTTGTTTTGTGTCAGGCAATGTTTTTGGGTTTGGGGTTTTTAGAGAGATTTTTCAGCCTCCTGTTTGAGCAGTGGTGATGTCAGTTATTTACATTTCAGTAAAATGTTTGTCGTAGCTTTCAAATACATGGGGGCTGTAGACAGACAGTGTTTATCCCATTGTAAAGACTGTCAGAAATGGCTGGCTCTAACAACACACTCAGGCCCTGTATTTATGTTTTATTCTCTAAACTGTTGGGCCCACTGGGGATGGTGACCATAGCCAAGGTGAAGAGGGACAATCCCCCCAATAACACAAACTCTTCATCATCAGAAACAGAAACAATAAAATTAAAAACTGTTGGAGGACTAATGTATGGAACAAAAGCAGTGTTAAATGGAACATGTGATAAGTTTCTTCAAATATCTCTACAGAGATTTAGAATTGCCCTGTGTGTGTATATGTGTGAGTATGTGTATATAAATATATATATGACATATATATACAGACAAAATAGATTTTAGAAGCAAATACTCTGTTATAAAGACTCTGTATTGTTGCTTAGAGTATATTTAAGAATACAGTGAGAATTGTGATGCCCAAACTCTTGCACATTTCATTTTGGTGCTGCAGATATTTGCACCCAAGGAACTGTGTGTTCCTAGTGTAGCAGAGTGGTGTGGTGTTTAAAAAGAGAATTGCCAGCCTATCTGCCACCATCTTACCTAAGTCAAAAAAGCATTATATATGAAAAAGAGTGAAAATCACTGTAGTGAATTTACCCAAATGAGGAACCAGTGGCTAACCCACATTGTCTGTATTTTGTGATCTTGGGTATATCCGTGCACGCGCACACAGGCACAGGATCTGTGTAGAATTTAACATACCTTATTCTCTATAGCAGATTCATTTCTTAGGCTGACTGAAGCTTTAAAAAGTTTACCTTTAAGTATTGTTCTAGCAATGAAAGGCTTGGTCAGGATTGCAGACCTTGACTGGCAGGTTTGTGAGTGGGAGGTTCCTGGCAGGGTGGTTCTGGATCAGCCCGTTCCTTTCCCTGTTTGCTCGGCACCTGCCGGCTCTCCACTAGAGGACACCACTGGTAGAAACAGCAGCGGTCCTTTGAATCCTTACAAGTCATAAATCTGTTTAGAAATAGAATTTCTCTCTGACAACAGGTTCAGACACCATGGTGCTTGGCAATCACACAGCTCTTTCTCCTGCTAAGCTGCTTACAGCAGCTGTCTCCTGGTGTGGGTGCACGGTGGACTTACCTGGGTAATCACTCTGTATCCTGTCAAAACTTAAACCTGCAATCACACAGAGAATTAATTCTGCAGAACAAGTAGAAGTACACAGTACACATATGCACAGTGCTAATTTCAGAAGGAAACAGCTCCATGCCCACAGTCCAGGAGGCACACTGATGAGCCAGGGCTGTTGGTGCTGTCCCCGCGTTGCAGTGGGGCACGTCGCCGTGTCCGTGGGTCTGTCTGCAGCGCTGCAGCAGCCCTGCAGCTGGGCTGCAGCACTGCCAGGGCAGTGGCAGCAGGGCTGAGCTGAGCCACAGCTGAGGGCACATCCATAGCTGGGGGTGAGAGCAGCTGGAGAGGCCCCGAGCCTGCTCCTTTCCACCTGCCCCTGCGACGCCTCGGTGGGGCCCTGCGGAGCCCGTGGTGCTGTCTCGGTGCAGCCTCTGCCTTTCTCTCATGTGTCTTTTGGCTCTTGGCCAGGTGAAGATTTTCATGCACAGTGCACTGGCTTACACCAAAAAGCCTTCTTTTATATCAGGCAGTGGGCATTTCCTAGCCAAAGTTTTAAAAAACAAAATAAACACCCACATGCCACCTTAACTGTGCTTTTATCCCTATGGGTTTTGTTCTCTGTGAAAGTAATTGCTACTCTTATTTGTTACAATGAGAAGTTAAAACTTTTAAGGTTCATTTTAGCTAAACATATGCTGTATTTCTGTGTAAATGTGGATTAATATTTTAATTCATCCATTCGTTTTTCAACTCAGGATACTCCTGCAGTGGCCAGTTCCAAAGCTACAGTGACGTCACATGAAGGGAAGTAATTAATCAAATGTAAAGCTGAATTATAACTGTTTAAAAACAATTTTAAGTTCAAAATCCAAACTTTAGGAAGGGTATTGAATTACAAAAGAAAAATAAGTTTTAAAACATAAAAATATTTTTTTTAATAAAAGTAAAAATCTAGTAAGTTTAAACGAAAAAGTTTTACCAGCTAAAACTAGAAATTGGGCCCTTGGAACTTTGTATATTGCCACTGAAAATCTAGTAATTTTGCCAATGCAGAAAGTAACATAGGGAATTCTGTATTTATGCTTCCTTTGTTGCAAGTGTTAAGTACAGAACCTGAATTGGAGCATGAACTCCAGAAAGGATAAAGCAGATATAATTGTTGGAAAAGATAAGATGTAAGTAACCCTCCTCAAAATTAATTCACTTCTTTAAAGCCTGTAGCACTGAGAATTAGAGAATTTTAATGTCTAGATAATCATCACTGAGTGCCAGTGGTGCACAGTGCCACTCAAACACAGCATGAAGAAGGTTCAGCAGTGTTCAAAGCCTGGACTATCAGCACTGTCCTGTAACTACCAGTTTATCTGCAGATGGTCCAGGCTGCTGTTGGAGTAGAAACATCCCCTTCTGTATCAGCTGCAGCAGCAGATTTGGTAGCCCCAGCACAGAGGCTGTGGGCAAACACAGCAGGATCTCCTTGGACAGCATTTCCCACCCTAACAGCCTTTTCCTGTCACTGCCTGGAAGAAGTCAACAGGTCAGGTGTGTGTTGTGTGCTGCAGGTTGGGCAAGGCAGCTTTATCTCATCAATAATTCCTTTGCCCAGAGTTTCTGTAATCTGTGGATTAACCTTTTCCCCAAGATGAACATATAAATAGGAACTTGTTACTAGGGGTCAGTCACAGAATATTTTTTAACTTGTTTGCTGGAAATGGTATTAAAAGGCAAGTTGAGTTCACAGATAAGCTCTGCAGTGTTCTTATTCCAAGATTATTGGGAGGTTAATTTCTGTGCACAGTGGGTGTAGTTGAGAACTGCTGCAGGATGTAATTAAATGCTGTCAGCTTCCAGTGTTGTATTAATTGTGGCTTTTTGCTGTCAGATCAGGCTTCTACATCAGTTGAGAACTAATACATCATATCAGAATGGATATAATGGATATTTATACATTCCAGGGTATGCAAAGTTCCTTCACTACAAGACAAGAGATGTGTTTTAGTGTCGTTAAAGCCCAGGCTCTGATTTCTCAGTGAGAACTCCCTACCCAGGGACATTTCTGCCAATAGCAGAGGCCAGTTTAGAAATCACAATAAAGTAATGATTAATATGGTTTCAAAAGAAGTTTTTGTTTAATTTGGTCTGATGGTATATATACACATATATTTTCTTCGAAGTATTTTTAAGTTCAGCAGTGATATGAGACCATCACTTCTGACTTGAGAACATATCACCCAGAGGCCTTCGTGGTGTGAGAAACGACGCTCACCTTTTAAAATTTTAAAGGTTTATTACAACAAAGGACCAAATAAGGGAAAAGTTCAGCACTGAGAGCCTCTGTGCCAGCCACGTGCTCAGCTACAAAATGGACGTTCTGCCTTTTCTATCTTTAGCCCCTCCCCAGGTCTTGTCACTCGACTCTTCTTTCACTGTTCAGTGGTGGAGATCACTTTCTCACATCTTGATTGGAGGTCTGGAGTTGCCAAAGTAGCAAGCTGGCCCTCTCAAATGTCCTTGTTACTAAGAGCATCCCGTAATAACAATTTATGGGTGAGGGGAGATAAAATTATCATCTACAACACTTCTCTTAACATGTACATAATATTTACCCCTTAATTGTGAGAGCCACCTATCACATTACTCACCTATAACAACGGTCTGTTCTGATGTTTGCAGCACCTCACAAACCCACCCTGTTCCTGTGCCCCCCAGTCCTTTGTGGCTGTCCTGTGGGTGGATGGGCTCATGGGCAAGAGGTTGGTTACAAGAGAGCACCTAAGGCAGTCAGGGTGAAAGCTGTGTTTAGAGTTCAAGTGCCCTTGACTTCATGACAGGTCTTTAAACAGCCACTGCTCCCTCTCCTTACGTCCTCTCCCACATAATTTTAGTACCCTCACTTTGGCTGGATTGCCCTGGTTTTCAGAGTCTGGCTTCAGCAGAAATCAGCTGCTTTCTAGTGGCTGGCAGTTCTCAGTAGGGACCTGTCTGATTCAGTGTTCAGAGAGACCTGACTTTCCTACTCACTGGGCAAGTCGTTGTCCAGTAAATGTTGAGAGAGGACAGGACAAGATTATGTAATTTTGCTTTCTATTTACTTATTTGGGAACTTTTATTTTTGTTATTGATCAGAAAAAGTCAAATTGGCCTCAGCTAATGGAACCATCTGTGGAGATGCAGGAGCAGTTGTTCCTCTGACTAAAGCTCTATTGTTGCTTTCCTCCTTTAATTGATGCACTTACTAGATGCTCTGTTATTTATAAATAGACCAAACATTTATTTTTAATAAGCACAAGTACTGCAATGCTCAGTGCTGTCTCTCAGGATATCTATGAGGATAATTCTTACTTTCCCAAGCAATATTGTCTGTTTCCTGTAATGCTGCTTGGCATGGCTGAAAGCAGCTGAACAGAGAGCACGGAATTCACTGGTTTACCTTTACCTGTCTTTCCTTTATGGCTTTCACTGATGCTTGTGGCTTCACAATTAGGGCTGTGAGGGTCCTGTCCTTGTCAACAGAAGTACAGCAGGGTGCCTCTCTGGGACTTTACTGCTAAACTGAAAAGCCACTGCAGAACTCGGAAGGAGGTTGTGTAAATAAGGCTCATCCTGTTCAATTAGATCATACAGTGAGTCAGTAAGGGGTCCTATTGGATTTGGTTTGACCTGACAATGTGGGCAGATGTTTGCAGGCAGAAAAATGAGTTAAATATATGATGGCATAGACAGAAATTAGGTTTATGTGCACGGGATGTTTAGTGTTTTCAGGACAGGCCTAAGAATCAATCTTTTAGTATTGGTATTGTCCCTAGGCCTGAATGATTTTAGATTGCTTGTCAACAGTAGTCTTTTGGAGAGGATAGTCAAAAATGCCTCTTCTTTTATTTTTGATACAGTTAAAAACTAAGGTGAGCCTCATTTTTATATTGCATTTGAATGCTGTATCAAGTGCTTGCTTTTTCACCCTTTGTGTTCTTAGCTATTTGTCTTCCTGTGTGCTAAATCCAGGCTGTGAAGTTGCAGTTGGCATACCTGAGCTGTGGAGGTGAAAAGCCAGTGTTACCCAGATGAGTCAGGAGCCAGAGGCACCTTTCCACGGGCATGAGCAGGTGCTGAGCTCGTGCAGGGAGTGAAACACCTTCCCCAGGCCCCTTTCCAGCAGGTGCCAGGGGACCTCTGCTCCTACCCGAGGAAACACAGACAGAGCAGCTGCCTTTCCTTTTTAGGCTTCAAAATCACCTTTCAGCCTTCAGAATCTGCACTTTCTTGAGCAGGACAAGGTGGGATGGAGTGTTTCTCAAGGCCTCCCTTCTGGGGCTTTAACCCATAAGCAGTGCAGGAGGAAGAAGTGGATACAAATACACGAGTGATATTCCTTGGTGTGAATGAATGCCTCCCTCCAATTCACACGACACTTAGCCAGTTCTGGCTCATGTTTTAATCCTAAACTAGTTTTCCATTGATATTCAGTGGCTGAAATTTTGTTGTGGGTGAATTCACTTATGTTTGAAAACTGGTTTGAGGTTTTCACATGGAGTGGGGGATTATTATAACACTAATTTCACTAAAGAGAAGTGTTGCAGGGAGCAAAATTGCCTATTTTAATAGAAAATGCTACTTTGGTGTACTCTCCAGGGATATTCACTGTATAAAGTCTGGAGAACTACTCAAAGAATGTAGGTTTTCTGGTCACAAATGTGTCCATGAGTTTGTATGTGCATGTAGATACAACTGTGTATTTATTTAAAGGGAGAGGAAAGGTAAAAAAAAAAAAAGGAGAAGCCAGCCCAATATTCAGTTGTCTGGTTTGTTTTTCTAAGCAAGCTTTGAACTGCATTTCTTAGCCCCTGGCATTTTAGATAGAATCTTCAAACACTGGATAAAAGGAAAGAAAAAAATTCTTAAGATGGATTTCAACTATATTTGACTAATTAGTTATTATTTCTTCCATCAGTGAACAGTTTAGAATAGAGTTGCACAAGTGTGTTCTTTCAGAAATAGAAGTCAGCATGTTTCAAAGTATTTGGGTTCCATTCAGAAATAATTTCTTCTGAAATACTTTAGTTCCTAAAGTCTGCTCAAACAGGCTTTCCAGATCAGCTTCTGTTTCGGACATTCTGCAGGACCAGCAGAAAACGTTCTTTGGGTTAATGAAGGAAAAATAATTTTTCTGAATTTCCTTTTTAGTCTACATGAAAATATTTATTTTGGAGGTTTGTCTTTGAGGGAGGGTCTACACCAGAGTATTTCAGTTAGTTCTAAAATATTTCCCATAGTCAAAATGGGCTAAAGTCACATAGAGCAGAGATAGCAAAGCTGGCGTTAAATAATTTCAGCTGTTAAAGCTCAGCATTATTTCTGATTCTGCTCTACTTATTAACTAATAATAATACTTTAACAGGAGAAATGTATGGAAGCAAGTACTTTGGTCCAGGACATTGGATTTCACCCAATAACTCTAGCACCAAATTAATAAATTACAATTTAACTGGGATCATATTTTTCTAGGACATAATCAGGTTTGATTTAAAAACTTAAAATGATTGAGAGTCAACTATATATGCTAAGTATATTATGCTCATCATTAATTACTCTTGGCATTAAAAAACCCCGATTTTATTCTCACCTGAATTAATTTGGTTTCAGCTTCCAAATATGAGCTGCTCCTGTGCATTATCAGACATCTTCCCATTCAGGTCCTTCCATACTGTCATCCCAGCATATTTTTACTGTCCCCAGCATAAACTGTGGCACTTCTGTCGTGCCCCCTGGCGAGACAGATTCCTCTGGCCTCTGCTGCCCTGCCAGTGCTGCAGTTTGCCAGTGCCCTGTGCAGAGCCGGGGGAGCAGCGGTGCAGGACAGCGTTTGGTCTCGCTTCTCTCCTGGAGTATTGAACACACAACCCAAAAGCTGTTGCAAAGCAGTGCTGGCTTTATTTCCCTCTGTGTTACTTTGTGCTACCCACTGACTTGTATAAATTCAGTAGCATTTTCCCCCAGTTTGGTTTTATTTCTGCAGCACATTATGCGACTGCTTTAATGAGTGCAACAAAAGCCAGCCAAGTACCAGCACAGGCCAGTTGGCCTTTTCATGTGTTCCTTTGTTGGCCACATTGGGTAGGATGGGGCATATGTGTAAATCACTCTTTTTGAGCTGTGTGTATTTTTCTGTACCAAATGTCAGATAATGAGATGAAAACATTATATTGAACTTTCTATTTAGTCTGCTCATTTTCGAATTTGCCGAACATACTTGTGTCCTCGGGTAAGTGGTGCTTCCGAGGGTGCCACAGATGCCAAACCCTGATAAAATCTACCCTATCTTGTTAATGAACACACAAACAGTTGTTCCCCATCTGCTGCCTCTGTCTGAAAGGTTAGGAAGCCCTTCCTTCTTGATCACAAAGGACATAATTATTGTCTGTAGAGGAGTCAAGTACAAAGACAGTCCATCCAGTCTGACCGCTACTACACTGCAGGCCACCAAAGATTAACAGCTGCTTCTCCTTTGATTAGGTTAGGTAATAACAGTTACTTTAGTTAATAATTGGATGGATTCCCAGGCCATGTAATTCAGGTTTAGGCTGTCATTTTTTGCTGGCATGTAGCTGAGCTGTATTATTGGAACAGAGCCTGTAATCCTATTAGTCAGTTGTCACTCAAGCCATAGGAGAGGAGGCAAATTCAGATCCATTAAGGTGTTGTAACAGGTAGGTAAATAAGTCAGCCATGCTTGCCCACTGTGCAGGGAGCTGTCTTGATTGTTTATCCTTTTTTTTAAGGATTAATTTTAAGTTTTTAAGTATGTTTAATTCATAATTAATCCATAAAATGGTTGCGTGGTTTGTCTAATTTATCACGGTTTCTGTTTACTGTGCCACATGCATTAGTGTACACACACTTCCCACTAAGTTACTTGATTCATAGAGTGTTCTGCCTAAATTAGTGGCTGTGTGCTTCTAATGACAAGTTTATAATGGTCCAGAGATTAAATACATGCTTCCTGTCACATCAGCTGGGTTGGCTTTCCTCCTGTGCAAACATGACCACTGTAGTTCCCAGTGATGGCTTTGGGAGGGATAAGGAAAACAGGCTTTTTTCATGGGTTGGGTCTGAGGAACTGCATCTCTGTTTGTGTTTTCCTAATGTTTAAGACACATCTAGGTAGCATCCCCAGGGTTTTTGTGCCTCCTCATCTCTGTTAAAAAAGGCAGAGATGACAGTAATAATCTTTTTTGCCTACTTGCTCATTTGTCTCGGCTCTCCTGTGTCACTAGGTAACTTCAGAGCACAGAGATCCTCTTGTGTTTAAAAATCACATTGTTTAAAAATGTTATTTGAATAGTTGTGAATTTCTGAAAATACATATTAGCAAATCAAATTTTTACACACTACTTAAAAACAATGTATAAAAACATGTTTGTATGTTTCTTGTTGTTCGAGGAACATGAATCCCATGGTATCAACTGCAGAATAACCCTCCCAATCTAAATGTGCTGCTACTCAAAGAGCAGTTCCTACAGTGAAATTATGAAACAGGTTTCATAAACATGAGAGGTAATTAATTTGGGAGGCCAATTAGAAGTCTGGAGGCTCCTTTCGAGCAGCAAAAACGTGCAATGCTGGTTTATGCTCTTTTCAAATAGGGATTTAGTACTTATTCCCTGCAGGATCTATCATTTTTCATACTCACCTGATGCCTAATCTGCTCAGAGCTTCAGGTGCCACCAGAGTAAAAGTTGTAGTCACCTGAAAGTGTCTTTCATTCTGACACAGGTTCAGGGAGGGATCAATTCAAATAAGAAAAGTATCTCAGCAAGGGCTCTGAGTAACTGAGATGCCTCAGTCCACTTCTTTTGAATTCCTGTTACAATATATATCAGCCAATGTAAAGCTTTAACACTACAGGACATCATATTTTCAAGGATATTAGTTCGTTTTTGAGAGAAATAAAAATTGGATAAGATGTCTTGCTCACGTATTTTTATGATCCAAGAAAGATTTCTTTAGATGAGTATAAAAATACTTAAAATTTGAAAATTGCCTCAAGTAGGAATTAATTCAGACATATTTTAAAATAATTGGTGTCATTTGGCTGCTTCAGAGATAGAATGACAAAACGTTTCAGCACTGGGGAGATTTCTTTCTAACAGCTCACCAGTGAAGTGTCTTGGCATGGGTGGCTGAGGGACAAGTTCTTTTCCCAGTGTTTCCCCCAGTCCCATGGTGTTCACCCTGCAAACACCAGCAGTGCAACATTCAAGTGACTCTCCTGCTCCTTTGTGGACAGGGCACGTTTTCCTTTCAGCTGCCAAGGCCAAGCTCCAGGAGCTGTGCCTGGTCCTGGGATTCCTGAGAGCTGGACACTTGGGGGGGGACCGAGGTCATCCACACGTGCCAGATGCCAGCAGCTACTTCAGCATCAGCATTGCCTTCCAGGACATGGATTAGAAGCCCTGGGAGTTCTCCATCTTAAAAGAATCACTGGAGAGAAATATATTAAATGTGGTAAAGCCATGTATCCCTACGTGGCCGTTTCACAGACCTCTGTGAGCACAGATAACAAATACAGTGCTCAAGGATCTTCCCCAGCTTTGCTGCTGGTTGTATCTTCCTTTTACTGAAGCTTCTCCCTCTCTTCCATGCACATCATTAGGCATTTATTTTCATTCATAAGCATCAAAATGCTAATGAATTTTTATGAGTAATCTAGAAAGAGGAGTGATAGGACATGTAGCTAAATCATATAAAATCAGAAGAAATTAGTCTCCCTTCTGCTTGGTAGAAAACTGTAGTGGTAACACAAGTTTTTAAAATGCAAATTTGTATTTTGACAAGTAGACTTGTATTTTAGTAAAGTATTAGACAAAAGTGAACCAGGTGCTCTGAAAAAAGTCTGTCTATAAAACAAGTGATGCTCCAGATTGAAATGGAAGGGAGAGCACAAAGGAAATGAAACAGCTTCAAAAGGTTTACATATTTTTAAAATAGATATGTGAAAACCTTCCCTCAGAATAGGGAGACATTGTTGCTTCTTTCAGTGTGTCTCTAGTGACTGATCTGGGATAGGGGGAAGTTCCTTTCTGGACACTTCATTACCTGATATTTTTGGAGAAAAGAAAGTTCACATGAAAAAATATAGAAGGTGGAGTTTAGCATTAAAGAGAATATAGAATTGAGAAACAAGCCAAGTAGGGAAAGGAAGCAGTGTATGAGTTCAAGAATGAAGCAGTTGCTGAGGGGACAAACAAAATGAACGCAATAAATCGGATATAACTCAGAGTAATGGGATGAAATAGAGAAAGGGCATATTTGGTCTGAATGACAGGAAAGACTTCTTGCCACAAGAGCTAATAGGTTGTGGCATAATCTCCCATGAGAAATAGGGAAAGTGAGAAGTGCTGGGCACACTGGGAGCTGGAGGAGCACTGGCAGATAAATCAGCAGTGTCACAGCCCTCGCTGCTGCGCTGCCCAGCCCCGCTCCGAGCTGCCCGTGTGCTCCTGCTCTGCCCTGCCCGGCTGGGCCCATTCCCCAGCCAGGGCACTCTGCAAACAGCAGCATCTCTCCTCTCACCTGGGAGGTTTTCAGCTGAAGCGAGCAGGGAAAGGCTAGAAATGCCCTGGGCTCTGTCTGGGGGTGCTGCAGCACTGGGGGGGCAGGGCAGGAGGAGGTCTCAGAGCTCTGGCTGTGAGCCAAAGTGCTCAAATAAAGTCAATAATGATGATTTATGGCAGGACTGTTTCTTCGCTGTTTGGGTCTTTTCTTTATGGCTCTACCAGGAGTCTGTGGAAAGTGTTATTGGGAGCCAAGGGAGCTTAAGGAGGCAGGGGTTTGAGATTTTTTTTAGATGGGAGGAAGAGGAAACAGAGGAAGAATATATGAGTGAAACTCAAAAATAACTCTCCAGTTAAGGCACACTTACTGGGCTCACTGGGCTAAAATTAACTGCTAGAAATTATACTTATCAACTAGCCTAGAGGAAATCACTGGTTGATTTTCTTAACTGCTTGGTGAGTTGGCACACAGATTTCCACTCATTTGAGGCCAGTTATTCCTTGGAAGAGAAATCTTTTGGTTGTCTAAAAATCCAAATGCAGTTCATATTAATTGTGGAAAATGCTTTCTTTTTGAATATCTGACTTCTGTGAATAGTTTTTCTGTAGCTTGTAAATTAAATACAATATAGCTATTTGCTTGACCGAAATTTAATGGAGAGAAAGTTGCATGATTTAAATAAAAGGTAAGATATGTACTTCTGTGTGTAATGCCTGATCTCACAGGGAAAAATGTTGCCCATCGAAATCATATTACAGCTTCTTAATTATTTTTGTAGTTGTTCAAATAAATATTTTATTGTCAGAGTAATTAGGAGTTTTTTTCTGTTATGCAGTCTGTTAGTAGAATAGATTCTTTACAGACTAATAATAATCATGTTTATAGAGGATTTCCCATTTTTTCCCCACGTGTGAAGTGCTTGCAACACTGTAGGGAAAAAAGAAGAAATTATTTCTTATTAACTAGAATATCATCATCATCACTGACAAAATCAAGATGATCAAATACAAACTGCCAATAAACTGTACAAAATTAGCAGCTTAGAAGAAGAAAATAAGATGATTTTGCTTGCTTTATTGCAAACAGAGGACATTAAACCAATTTTGCAGGAAAGGAAGAGAGTGTAAGTACTGGATCTGCTTCAGCAAAACCCCAGTCATTTGCAAACTGTGAGAATAATGATAGGATGGTATTTAAGTGTAAAATTCTGCTATGTGCAAGTTCCAAGTAGATACCTCGGAAAAGGGGTCTGCCTAAGCTATTTTATGCATATTTATAAACCAAGCCTGGAGGCTGTCTTCTGTTGGAAAAGTTTGTAAAAAGGAGGAATTACCCATCTAGAGGTTGTCTGTATTTTTAAAATCATACAGAGCAGCATAGCTCCAAAGATAATAGCAACAGATAAAGGTGAGCTTTATTAAAGTCCCTATAATTGTATGTCCTTACAGAAAATATGGTATTCAAGTGTATTACCTGTGTAGTACTGGATATCTATATATGATAATTGAAAAAAATAACACCTGAGAGTTTCAGCTCCTGCTCTAGAAAGCCTCTTCCTTGTGCACGAGCAGTGAAATGCTCCTTTAAAAAGGCGTCCAACATGATAAATAAATGTATTAAGGACTTTCTACATTGGCAGAATCCACGACTGTCAGATGTACCCCTTACGTAGACATTTCTTTAATTTCTGTTTGTTCTCTTCTGTGTTTGTGTTTCCTCAGAACACAGCAGATAAAATTGCATTCCGGGCTGCAGGAGGACTGACTGCTCTTGAAAATGTTCTTCAGGTGGTGACTTCCCCCACCAGCCCCAATGCAGCTGCCCGGGTTCCCTTTAAGTGAGTACAACAGCTCCTTCACCTGCACTTAGAGTCACTGGGATATTCATTTCATATCTGCTGCTTCCTCTCCTAGTCCCCTCTTGGACTTCAGAGCAAAAAACTGTGCTGTTCTCTATGCCATGGAAGGTGAAAGATGTTTCCACTCACCCTCTGGTTTCCTGAAACTTGGTGGTTTTACTTTAAGCTCTGATATGTCTGAGCAGCAGCTCACTGTATAAAAAGAGAAAAAACAAAACTGTGTTTAACAGAGGAGGAGATACAAATCTTCTGTGGTTAGTCTGCAGAGATCTCTAGTGGGAAGCAGGGGAACTTTTAAAGGGTTGTAATTCAGTGGAATCTGTCTGCTTTTAAAATTAAATAGTTGTAAGATACTGCTAGCTGAAAGGGATCCTGCAAACAGGTAAATCAAAATTCTTGTGGATTAGAGAAATTCCTCTTTACAGAATGGAAGAATGGAAGGGTTCAAATGTCTAATCCCTAAAAAAGAAGGTGGTGACTAAGCAGAATTCCTGCAAAAACTGGTAACTCAAAAGCGTGCTCTTTTCCCTAATCTCTAACTGTAGGTTTTATACAGTCAAGAGCACATAGGTGCTTTCAGAGCCCAGCTAGGCATGGTTTTAGTACAAACCCAGGATATCCTGGTGTGTACCATTGCCATCGTTTGTTTGTAGATATTTTGTAATATTGGTATAACTGTAATTTAGGTACTACAGTGTGAAAGTTTGGATGAAAACTGGCTGATAATATGTTATGGGACATAAGTGTGAAGTGCTAGGAAAGAGCACTAAGGAAAAAACATTTTTAAATATCTTGACTTTGCACTTGGAAGAGAATAAATAAAATTCCTGCCTTTGCAGTCGTGCCAAATGCACTTGCTGCAGGTCCAGCACTGGTGAGCAATCCTGAGCTGGGCCCATGGTGAGCAGCTCACAGACAGCCCTGGGGCTTCTTCTTTTGTAGAGTCTCTAATTTTGAGTGATCTCATCAATGAGATGAGGTGAACTTCACAAGGGCCAGAATTGCACTGTGTGCCCTCATAAAGCCTAATTTAAATTGAGCTTTAAATTCTTAGAATGTGCACAATCCATGCATCTTTGATTTTTGTTCTTTCCTTTCAAGAATAGTCTTGCTTTGGTAACATTTGTTGAGAAGGTTTGAGAACATGGTGTTTACATTACTGAAAACACTGTGTTTGAAGTTTGTGAGGCAGTTTGAGGATGTATTAGGTCTCAAAGGAGTTTGTGTGCTGATAAATAAAGCCCTCTGTCAGCCACATTTGTGTCATAGAAATCAACCCAAAGAGTTGATCAGAGGTTCTCCTCTCTCTGACAGTCACTGTCTATCTCACACCCCTTTCAGACCAGGGGTTGCTCAGATTCCCAAGCCATTTCATGACTGAATTATAAAAAGAGTTTCTGCATCTTTGAAAAATTCTCTAAATGTTGTTTTACTAAGACAGATTTTCCACTAGGCGTATTTCCAAAGGAGATACGGGGGCAGAAAAGAGATTAATATAAACTGTTCTGACAGCATTGTATGTTAAAAACATCTTCTGAAGAACTTTGCTTCACTCCTGAAATACAGCATTTCATTCAACTTCACAGCAAATTGCAGTGTTCAGTTTGTAGGCACCTGAAAGCATGCAAGTTGGGAAGTTATCCATCAGCTTGCACGTAATTTGACACAGGATCCTGCTCTCTAAAGCAAACTGCTCTTGCAGGGTTGATCTGTGAGAGTCTGACTGCTTGAGTCTGACTTAGAGAGTCTGGAGTCTGCTGGAAGTGGCCCAAGGAACTTGGTGTTGCTGCATGGGATGCAGAGCCTCCTCTCTTGATATTCCTGTGGCCTTTTTGGTGGAGAAGAATGTTCTGTGTGGAATCTGCACCTCAACTGTCGAGAGCAAGCAATAGTTCCAGAGGGTGGGACTTCCTATGAGCAGTTTGAAGCAGGCACAAGCCATATTCATGGGTATTGGTATGGTCTCACTGAAAGGATTTAAGAAATTTTTCACATACAGAGTGTTTGAGGGAGGTTCAAAACCAAGGGCAGTCATAGAATATGTTTAATTCTTTAATTAAGAAAGGAAGAAAATTCAGATTACATTTCTCATTTAATGTTGAAACAAGTTTGAAGTTACTTTTCTTTCTTTTGTGCAAATGTCATTTACATCCTGATTTCTTGAACTTTGAATCTAGTGAAGGAGCAGTTTTCTCTGGCAGTTTTCTCTGTTTAAAGACAAAGTAAAGCCCTGTGGAGAGAAGTTGAATGAAGACCTTTCATGAATTGCCCTCCAGTCTTCCCCCAGCCAAATATGCTTTGCAAAGGGACACTACTGTACTTCAGATTGTTTGTGGGTTCTTGCAATGTTTAACCATTTGTACTCATCTTAGATTGGGAATTTGTCTGTTGCTTTGTGCTGAGGATAAGCTATTTACAAGTAGGTGAGGAGATTACATGGGCTATTATCTACATCTCTCTTTCCCCAAAATCCTGACTGTATGGTGCAGCTCAGAACTTTAATCCCATGTCTACAAGATAAAGCTTTATTATCAGATTTAACAATATGCCTGTTGTTTTGTACCACTGTCCAGCTTGGTAGTCAGAGCAGCAGGATGGGAAATGTGGTGAGGAAGACGTGACATTTATGAGACAGATGATACATTTGGTGTTGGGGCAATTTTCCTCCCCTTGAAATAAATCACTGGAAACAGGAAAGAGAAAGCAGTGGGTTATAGTAAGTTTCATTTTTGGTGTTAACATAAAAATCAATGTCCAGCCATATTATTTCTCAAAGCAGTATTTTGTAGTTTTCCAGGATTTGTCCACTTCTCCACAAACCAAGACACAGTCAGCAGAATTTGTAAAGGTTTCAGAGCCCTCTGATATTCTTCTTACACTTATACAGAAAAGCCAATGGGAGCTGCACAGCAAAACAATTGAATGCCTTGGGATGAAGAGCAGGAGATGAGTCTCATCCCCTGGGTTGCCTTGCAATGTGCAGCTCATTTACCATGACACGTTGGTCACAAACCTGCTAACAAATGAGGCTTGTTTTGTTGAATTAACATTTGGCATTGAAGTCAGGTTTAAAGTTTATCTTCTATTTTCATACAGTTTCTTGCATCATTTATTTAAAGCAAATATTATCAGGGTAAAAAAGCTCAAACCGTAATTACATACATAAAAAGAAGAAATTAGTGCCCCCATAATATTTTGGATAGCATTGATTCAAATTACATTTTTCAGTAAGAACTATTTTGAACTAAGAGCTGGTTTTATATCTTGTTCTCTGTAATTTTTACTTGGGTTTAGGAGCATACACTTCTTAAGATGCAGTGTTGCTGTTCATGCAGTTTTATTGTTGTTTCAATCCATATTCTTACCTTGATGGTTCCTTACCCATTCCACTCTACAGCCTCTCTGTGCACCATTTTTCAGTAATATTTCACCTCCCACTTCTTTACAACTTGGCAGGTAATTACCAATACTGATCCCCTTCCCCATCAGACTGCTGCATAATATTCAAACTGGTTAAAAATGAGCAGTTTTCTACTGAATTAACACATCCTAAATTTGATAATGTTTACTTTTGTATTATTGCTCTGCCAAACTGAGCTTTTAGGGTTTTTCATTGATAATCAAAGTACGTTCATTTATAACATCAGAAGTTGTAAGAATAGGGAAAAGCTTTACACTTGAAGCAGGTGAATTGTTGTATGTTGATGATGCCCTGGTTTTTGGAAAGACAGAGTTGAGTTCTTGCCTCTGTATCCTGGTGCACTGTCATGGATTAGTTTTCCATGGTTGCATGCTGGTAATGCCTCAGTATTTTTAGTAAAAGTTAAAGTTTGTCAACTTGTTTATATCAGGCAAATTGAGGAAATGAAGAAGGGCTAACATTAAAAAAAATCATGTGCAGACATACAAAGTGTTGAGATCTAGCTTGATTAAAATGAATCCTCCTCTCCTTCATACTCATGTGAAATAAACATACAGATGCGTATTTTTGTCTAGTTTAAAGACAGACTTCTTTTTTGGCTCCACGCTTGTGTACCATAAGGAGGTTTTTATAATTGGATTTACTCTGGAGGAAAGCCTTGCATCCGAGGGCAGCCTGGCCATGGGGTGGAGGAAGGTGCTGGGGCCAGAGCTGGGAAGCTGATTTGTGGGTGTGATACAAAGTTTAGAGCATCAGTAATCAATAAGCACCTGCTTTGCAGAGCCTCCTGCTTCAGGCCTGCAGCTAGCTGTGGGATCTCTGGAGATAACATCTTTGGAATTCACAGCAGTTCTTTTCTTCCAAAAGGGAAGAAAATGGTGGGAAATGCATTGGGGTTTTCATCCCAGTGAGTTTAAGGTGTGGTTAAATAAAGTTGTGGCTCTGCCGTTCGCAGCCCCTCGCTTGTCTTGGCTGCCTGGTGCAGAAATGGTGACAGTTGACAGCTGTTGTTCTCTTAATAAGATTAAAGTAAAGAAATTAGTTGTGCTGTCTCTAATCTGCCTTTTAACACTGCCAACCACCTGGGGACACTTCTGTGCTGACACTCCCAGTGCTGAATTCCAGTCAGGCTGTGGAGCCGAGGCAGAGCTGAACGCGCGCCGTGGTCAGGATGTGTTCAGACGAGCTGCTGTTAGCAAGCTTATGGTATCAATTAAATGAACCCTCTTTATTGTTGTGAAAAATTCATTTGACATCCATTTGCTTCCAGCACCTTTTCAAACGCATTATCAGAGTCTCTGGAAACACCAGTACTCTTTGTGACATGAGGTACACTTGGGAAATACAAAAGCATGATGCATTCTTACAGTGGAAGTTGGTCTTTAAATAAAGTGGGAAGTTTTTGTGTTTTCAAGTGTAAAATAAATGATCCTCCTAGGGATTAGGAATCCCATATATCAAAAAGCAGTTATTGCAGTGAATTAACTAAATCACCTCAGAACTCTGAAATGCTGTCAGAATTAACCTAAAAGTTTCTATTTGACACTTCGGATGAATTATAATGTTTATATTTAAATAGAATTGAACTTTATTTTAGAATGGCTGTTAAAATGACAGAAGCTGATTTAAAGCATCTTCTCAACAGAAAATAAAGACTACTAATATATTTTCTTCTCTCTCCCCCTCTAAACATACCTACACAAGGGAATAGTCTTCATGAAAGGTAGAAGGAGGTGCCTAATGAAAATATTTTTCAGCATTACTGAGAGAAGGGAGCTAAATCCCCTTATATAGTCAGGAGAGGAAGAGAGAATAGTGTTGCAAGACAGATTTGTAAAAATGCACGTGAAGCATCCTGCTTCAATTATGTCTAGCTGTTATCCTTGTAGGGTAAAAATTAGGTGAAAGAGGTGAAAATCAACCTGCCTTTGGTCAGTAAGTAATTATTTAATATTGTTTTCACATCATGTAAGCTGCAGATTGAGTTAATTAGGCAGTAGAGTAAAATTAATTACAACTACAGTTAAATTAATATAACTAGTAATATGGTGATACTCAGAAAAGGAGGGAAAGTATAAATGTTCATTCACTTCTTTTCTAAATTCTCCAGCTGAAGAGAAGACAATCCAGCCATACAAATGAAAAAATTTTACTCCACTTCTTCTGGCCTCTGAGCATTTCCAGCTTTCCTTTGCTTGAGAAATACAATGTATGTATGTGAGAGGCTTCCATTTCAGCTCTGGGGATCCAGGCTAAGTGACCAGATGCCCCAGCAATGAGCCCAGCATCAGTAAAGCCACAGTCATTATTGTGTAAATAATTGTTTCAAAAAGTATTTTAGGAGAAAGATAAAGCATAACACTCAGCTTCAGAAGTAGGTTGAATGAGTCTGCAACTTGCTCTGTTAAACACCAGCTTTGATGGTTTCAGTGCAGTAACTTGGTGTTTGTTGCAGTCCCACTTTTGTACGACTTTTCAACAGGGCTCATAATTTATTTTCTTCTTTGGAGCTTATTTGAACTTAGTCACATTTTTTCACATGTTGAGAAAAACTTAACAAAGTAGAAGTTCTTTTTATTTTGGTTTACTTTAGAGAAACAGCTTGAATGTCTAGCCATCAGTATTTATTATTGGATGTATTTATGATGCATTTCTGTTGTGTGTCTGTGTGTGTGTTTGTGAAGTAACAGTGATGGCTTTTGTAGTAAGCAAAGCTCAAGAAACAAACTTGCTGTTTATTCTGAAATAGGGTTCTCTTTGCTAAGATTCATCTTCTCCATGAGAATATTCTCTAGGGCTGGTCCCAGCTTCCCTGCAAGGCCTGTTTGGAGAAGAACACTTTAACTGGAGCAGATGGAAATCACTGAGCAGTTGTGCATTTCGTGTTGCTCCCGCTGCAAAGCTGTCCCCTGTCCCCCAGGCACAGGGGGGGCTCCCCCAATGCTGCTGGAGCTGCACATCAGCACTGCAGGCTCTGTCAGGAGTGGGTGACAGTGAGCACCAGAACTTCTGGCCAGCCTTCCACCTGCTGGGCTCACCAGCTCCTTGGTCCTGCCTGTCCCTTGTGCTGGAGCACAGGCTCTGCTGGCAGCTTCTCTCTAAAGCTGGCCCTGCTCTCCTGGGAATTGCTGTCAAATACTTCACACAGGGCTTGAAGGGTCTGCCAGGAAAGGGTTCAGTGTGTGCTACAGCTGTAAGCCACGTGCAGAGAAATATTACCTATCCAAGTGATGAAATTGGCTGATATTCTGTGTCTGTTTTGGTCAGAGTTTTGAATACAGGAGAGTCCAATTCCCATAGAGTGTGTGGCTTCTGATAAGTATGGCTTTACTGTTTTGGAGTTGCTTAATAGCCTTCATTTAAGGTATTAGTTCTGTTTGGAATCATGAGTTAAAGAAAATGCTACCATCTTGTTTTTTGATGCTGCTATTTATTTGCTTTTAATTTACTGAAGAAAGTAAAATTCTAATTTTTCTTCCCTTCTGACTTTTTAGGTCACTGTGCAGTACAGTAAATGTTTACAGCCTCACCTGCAGCAACTGCATAGAAAACTGCACCTATGTTCTCTTTAGTAATAAGATCACTTTTCTGATGGACCTGTTGATACACCAGTTTATGGTAGGTAAAATAACTTTTTTAATTTGGAAATTTTTGCATGCTTCACAAACATGTTATTTAGAGTATAAGAACACCAGGAGGTAAATAAAAATAAAGGTTTGAAAGAATAAAATTCATTTGTTGTTTGTATTTGGTGGCTGTATCTACTATACTCTGTAGAAATGGATGTATTTGCTTCTACTAATAGCTTCTGCAAAAGCATGTGTACCAGGAACCCTATGAGTGGATATTGTTCTATCTTTTTCTGAGGTTGTTTTCTTTAATTCACCCTATAGGATTATTTAAAGTATAGGCTGTAATGAGCTGTCTCTGTGTGTTTGATTGTTACTTGCTCAGTGTCAGGAATCTAAGTCAGGTCAGTACATTGCCAGAGTCTGATTTGCTGAAGTGCTTAAATAGGACTCTTTAGCAATGAAAGTTTTAATTTTCCAATGTTTCATTTAATTTGAAATGTCATTAAATATTTTATTTGAAAACTCATTTTTAATTCATAGTGACCTGCTCATCATAAGATATTTAGTCCTGGTTTTTTAGTCATAAATTGTGTGTATGTATTTTCATGAGCCAAGCAGTTTGTTAATTGAAAAGTTATGTACATACTTTTAATAATTTAAGCGAATCAACAAGCCCTAGGACTGTTGATGAACACTTTAAGAAGATAGTCCGAGTTCCTTGACAGAGAAAAGCGAAGTGCAGGCTGCGCCCTGGCTCTCCCGGGGCAGCTGCCGGCTCCTCGTTCCCGGCAGAGCGGGCGGGGAGGATCGCGGGTGCCGGGTTTCAGTGCCCGGGAAGGGCGCGCTGCGCCGGGCGGGCTCTGCGGGGCGGGCTCGGGGCAGTGACCGCGGGGGAAGCCCCCAGCGCCTCACCGGTGACCCGGCTCGCTGCTGCCAGAGCCCCCGCAGAACGACCGGGAACTTCCTGAAGGAGCACAGAGCGGGTTTCTTAGGCAGAGCTGGCCACCTAGAGCTCAGAGATACTACAGAAGGAAAATTTACTGCACTTAGAGCTCTTTTCAGTCTGTTGCCAAATACTACCCTTGAATTGCAGCAAAACTGTAATTAAAGCTTAATGTTTCCCATGATCCACAGTGGACTTTTCTTTCCTATACAGAAAGTCTCTTATGTTCTCTTCATGCAGAATTGGCCCTTAAACTGGGATATCTTCGTAGTTCCATGAAGTGCATATTTGAGTACAAAACCCAAAAACAGTGCTGCTTTTCTAACCCTGATTTTTCTCTCTTGAAAATATAATAAATCAGATCAAGTTTGAATTTTTCTTCTTTTTTTAACAAAAAAAGAAATGTACAAACTGAGAGCAGCTTCGAATACCAAAATACTAAAATGTACCCCCAGAGACTTTTAACTGCCTCCACTTTTCCTGGTTGGATGAGCTGTGTGATGCAGCCTTTGCCTATGTCATGTGTATTTCCACTTACTGTTGGAAAATAAAGCCCAAAGTAATACCAGGAGTAATAAATGAGACTGTATATTTGCAAGGTTTTAACAAATTATTAAACAAGTACACCAATATTTGCTGAACACAGAAACAGTACTGTTTTGAGAAGCATTTCAATATAATCTTGAATACATCCAGTATGGACCTTATTTCCAACCAGTTTCATGTGGATTTAGTTTTGGCTTGGGGCTTTTTGTTTGTGTGTGACATCCAGCCTGTCCAGGTTAACAGTTTGAAGTATCCTGTTTAGACCTTTCTTTACCTCCTGCCTAAAGGGACTGGTAGGAAACCTTCTGTAGCCTGACTTACCCTGTTACCTTCCTCAGCCTCCTTAGCTCAGGTAATGCCTAAATCAGTGTCTGTTGAGGACAGCAGGGGTGTTTCCTGATTTCCATGATTAATGGATCAAACCTTTCCACCTACATTCATATAGGTCTTGTGCTGGAGTTGGAGCTTTGTTTATTTACTGCAGTCTCTGCTCTTCTTTGTCTACTGTAGCCAGAAGATAATTGCAGAATCATTGCAGCTTTTCTAGTTGTCTATTTTGGAAGGTTTCATACCAACAAAACCAAGTAATTGATGGAGCTATAAGCATGTAAGGATCGTTTCATATTTTGGGAGTTTTTTTTCCTGTCAAGTGACAGCTGTCATGTACTTTCCCCAAAGATATCTGAGAAGCCATACACCTAAACCATACCTGTCTGTGTGATTTCATGGCAGATCACTGTGATTATTTTTTAAGGCAATCTTTAAATGCATAGTATTTGAAAATTCTAAGTAAGACATCATTAGTAAATGTGCAATGAACATTAGGTGAAGTGGCCATCAAACAAATGTAGGGATCAAAACCCAGTTGTTGGTTACTTTTTTCTTCTCCAAAATACAATGCTTAAATTTGGATCATATTTTAGATAAGTGGCCTATGAAATTTTACTGGGTTTAAGTTAAGCTGGGTATCTAGTCACAGGAAAGTAATTTTTCTCCTCCACTTCTTGCCTGGAATGTGCTGCCATTTAATTTGGGTTCTTCAGAATGACAGTATCCATCTTATTGCAGTTTCTTCACCGTTTGTGGTCAGTTTTTTTAGTCTTCTGTGCTGCATCAAATAAGGCAGCTCCATGTTAGCACTGATGATGACAAGAACTGTGAAATCCAAGGCACATCTGAGCTGCTGGACTCTTCTAGTCCATTTTGAAATGACATCTGTCTCCACAGAGTTCAGCTGTGTGGCTCTGATAGTTCTCTCAGTCCCTAATAACAAGCCCATGTGGAGAGTAGTAAAGCCTGAAAACAGGGCTGGAGTAGAAGAGGTAATGACATGTTGAAGTATATAGGGGTAGGAATTTAAAACTGAAACCTTCACCTGCACCATCTCAAGCCCGTGCACTTCCTGAGCCATTTCCATTTCTTTGGTTCACTAGTTACTACATAGAAAGTCTGACATCCTACTGAGACTTCTGAGTTGTATTTTTCAGGGTGTTTTTGAGGCAAGCCCAACGACTACACATGCAAAAAACACAAAATCACTATTGGTAATGGGAGAATGATATGAAATAATTGACCAAATGAAGAGAATTGGTGTGCTTCTTAAGGTCTGAAGTCTTTCCATTTACGCTTACCAACTCTACATTTAAAATTCTTCATGGCTGTGGAGGACTATGCCTTTTATGAAATAAAAATATGAATGAGTTGTCAGTGCTGGACCTCTACGTTGCTAACTGGAAATTGTTTGGTATTTTTTTGTTGGCACAGAAGGAGAAAGTGCTCTGATCTGCAGAGGTATTTTGGTGACATGAGTCAGAACTGAGGAGCATTTTCAGCTATATTATATGTGTGCCTAAGTGCTTTACTGGACTGGGGCCATATTCTGCAGCATCTTACAGGATTAAGCCCAAGATGCTGGGCAGAGCTGAAGAGCTTATGGCAGCTCTGCACAAGCATGGGAACCCCTGCTCAGGGTGAATTCTCTAAGGAATAGTTTATCACTTGTAGGGAGAGCTGAGAGTCAGGTCACCAGAGTGTTCCAATCCAAGAACTGACTTAAAGAAAGTAGGAGTCATGATTAGGCCCAGCAAAGTCAGCCATCAGAAAAGCTAAAATAGCACTGAGATGTTGGTTGTGTCAGATATTTGGACAGTAGTTACATATTTTGTGATTTTCCATTGTGATTTTAAAGTGTTTTATACCAATTCCACAACAAATCAGTTTAGGTGTGTAATCACACCTGTAGATTTGTGTCATATAAGTGGTAAACCTGTTAAACCTCAGGAATGTGGAATGTTGTTACATTTACCCATCCAAAGCCCATGTTCAGCCCAGTTTCTCTGAATATCATTAACTCCTTGTGTAATCAACACAAAGCAACCAGAGCTTGAAAGCTTTCATAATTACACTATTAAATCTTAAGATTTCCTACCCCCTTGCTTGATATAATAATCAACAAGCAAGCACCCCAATTAAGTTTGCTTCTGCAAGCACACCAATTAATTTTGAACATAAATCTCAACACACTCACACTATCCTATTAATTATTTCTTCGGTAAAAGAGCTGATCTGTTGTCACTCATGTGAGTTAGAATAAAAGGAAAATCTTCAAGGAATTAAGTTCAAATTTACCCATTTTCTGTCAAGCAGTATTTCCTTCTACATGTTGTTTGACATAACACTGTGTAAAAAACCACATTTGTTCTCACTTTATATTAATTAACACTCACACATTTTCCCAAAAAAATGAACGTGAAAAATAAGCTCTGCAATAAATGACTCTGGCAAGTGCCAGATCTATTTATTTTACAAATTAGGAAGAGCAGTTTTATTTTAAAGCATGAACTTTTATAGCTAAGGACTATATACTTAGAATATATATTTCTCTTATGTACATTGAACTGGAAGACAAAAACAGACATTATCCACTCATAGTATGTTCATTACAGCAAACCAAAGACTCTGCTGCAAGATATTATTAAATCTTTTAAGAAATAGCACATACAATTTTTTATCTAAGGTGAAAAAAAGCAGTAAGTAGCATTTGTTAGCAATTTTTAAAACTTAATGTTCTGAGCACAAAGTTGCCACATTTAAGTTGATTTACACATTGCAAAGCTCAATCCATCTGTTTCAGTGAGCAATTGGTATCATTAGGCAAGAATTATTTTAGTCAACAAATGTTACTGGAGCAACGTAGTATTGTTTTTCCTATTGAATTTGAATAAGCAGCTAAAGACTTCTCACTTGCTCTCTTGGCTCAGCACCAGAAACAGACCATTACAATGAGTTTTAAGTACCAGCACAAGGCTCAGAGCTAATGAATAATAAAGAAATGTGCATGTTGTTCTTTGTCACCAAGTGTTACCAAATCCCTCCTGATACCTGTACAAAGAGGAATGCTTTTCTCTGGCCTTGCTTGCATATACTGAGTGTAAATGATTTTTAACCTGGAAGGAAAATGACATTTCAGCCAGTATTGATCCCTAATGCCTGTGTCAAGCCTCAGGCTGTGGCAGAGCAGAGGGGTGTGGAGTTTGGCCAGCAGCATCAGCCATGGGGATGTTCCAGGAGCCCCGAGCCCTGACTGCTGCCAGTGTCTGCCTCAAACTCTGCAGGACTTAACACACACTCCACTTACTGTTTGATTGCAATAGGGCAGGATTTCAGCTGGATTGATTACCTTGGACTGCAGAAATGGAAAAATTAAATGAATTTTTAAAAAATTATACTCTCCATGAGGATTTCCTTCCAGATGTGTATCCTGCATATAGATTTATCTGCAGATTTACGTGTTGTACAGCTCAACTTCACCTTTTTAGGAGTGGGCTCCAGTTAAATGATTTAGAAAAATTAGATTCCTCTGAGGTCTGCTCAGAGAGAACTGGGTGTTTTGCTTCTGACATGATTGCCAAGTGTGTGACCTCTGATGGACAAGTGCAGTGGTCACTGGTGATATTTTATGCCTAAGAAGACATTCATACTAATGACATACTCTGCTGCTATCAGGCTTCCTTGGTTCTCAGACACTGCATTCTTTTGACTTGATTTATTCTGGTCCAGCTTGGATTATGTGCTTTACCTTTCTTTGTACCTGAAATGGTTTAATGGCCATCAGCACTGCTAGAATGTTACTTTATTATTACTTTTGATGTAGGCCTATTCAAATTTGTAAATGTTTCTCTGCAAACTCTGGTTAGTTTTACTGAATTCTGATTGTTTGTGGTTTTTTTCTCTTTACTTAGGTTAGTGTTCCAGATGACCATAATGCTACTGCAGGCAGAAGTGTAAATAAGCAGGTATTTGAAGGTTTAACAACAGGACTTCTGAGGGTAACTGCTGTGATTTTCAGATGTCTCATCTCCAGCTTCCCAGATGGAAACAACCACTCTACTGCACTGAAGATATTACAGGAAGTGAAAAGTAAATCCTCACAAGTGGAAGCCTTCAGCAGCAGAGTCCAAGACCTAATCAGGTTTAAAAAAAGATAATGAAACTTTTCTAAGTATTCTTTATGAGAGAAAGAGCAAATTGCATTGATTTAAGAGAGGCACAAACTGTTTTAACCTTAATGCAGTGAGGGTAGTTTGTGTGGGTAGTCAAGAAGACCACTGAAATACTGTATTCCCAATCAAAAATGTTCTTCAAAAAACTACAGACAAAGAAATACAGAAACCCAAGATTCTTTGATTTTTGGGTTTGGTTTTTGTGTCCTTTCCATTAATTTTCTCTCCTGATTACCTAGGAGCCAGTTTCCATGTATTTTTGTCTCAGTTCTCTATGCCAACCGTGTGTGCCCATTGCCTGTGGTCTCTCCCATGTCATAAAATACTCATTTCCTATTATAAAAATCAGCCACTCATTCCTGGAATCTGATCTTATCATGTAGCTGCATTTTAATAGCTGGACCTAAATATATTAATACATACATAATTAATACATATTTTAAATATATAAAACTAATATATATCCAGCATAATATCCTATATATTAGACTTGTTAAAAGTATATCGTTTCACTAGTAAACTATATAAATAGTTATCAATAAATTATCATATAAATAGTCACCAGTGTGCCTTCAGCCCTCTGAAGAACTGAAATTCTTCTTTATATGCTACTGAAAACATGTCACAGTGAGCCTTTAGACGTTTCAAAGTCTGCTATGATGCTGATGGAGACAAAGAGGGCATCTGGAGGAGGAAAGCAAAACAAGTAGTTGTCATAGATACCAGTGACCTCTAAAACTTCCATGTTCTCATGTAACTCTCCCTCTCTCCAAACAGGTTTTGATAGAGTGTGAAATTTCAGGATGTTGTATTCTGCCCATTTATGAATGGGAGGGTGGGAGGTCTGTGCTCAGCAGACATCTGACACTGACTGGGCCCAGCACAGGCAGACCCCCAAGATAAGGAGAGACATGAGAATCTGAGCAGGTCCCTCACCTGAGGCACTTTAGGGGATCTGGTTATAGATGGGGAATGAAAGGCATGATGACAAGGTAATGGTGCAATTAGGAGAAAAAGAGAGAGGGCATTTTAAACAGTCAAAAACAGACAAATTCTGTCATTAATGAGAATCTTTCACCTCCAGGCCGTTGTATCGTATGTCATGGGGAGTTGATTAAGTGAGAGTTGTAGGAGGATGGGGGCAGAAAGAGGAACAGTGAATTTTTTTTTTTTACTATTAGACCTGATGCATAAACACCAATTATCTACGTGCTGTCTGGGTATCAAAAGGGTAGCCAGGTTATTTCAGCTGTGCTTCTGTGGGTAAAAAGAGATGGAGGCAATAGATTAGAGCTTTGACATTCCACTTGTCTGTGTGCTCAATTCCTCAAGGAAAGGAGTGCTCCATGCATCTTCCTGTTGTCTCCGGATGCCAGTGAAGGATAGTCCCAGCAGACTGAGAGCTCTCATCCATTTCCTCTCTGCCAGAAGAGCAGCTGCTTTGTGCCCAGGTGTGGGTGGAAAGGAGGGGGACAGTGGATACAGTTTGCAGGTGTCACGCTGTAGAGATGCTGGTAGGGAAGAGAATGTTGATTAAAAAGGTTGTGCCTTTTTGTGAGCCAGCATCTATCAGTATTAGCTCCATTTTATTTAGTTCTTCCTCTCCCCTCCTATTTCTCAGAGCTGTTTCCAGCACTCAGCATTTCACTGAGACTGTGATGTATCTAACACCCAGCTCTGTTCCTGGAATTATTCCACTAATACAGGAGAACTTGTTTATTACCTCTGTGATCAGGTGGATTGCTTAGATCAAAATCTGCAAGAAACTTAATGCTAGTAACCTTTCATGTTGCTAAATAGAACAGACAAATTTACCTGCACAATGAGTGTGCAGTTAGTAATCTTTGTGCATCTTTAAGTATTTTTAACTGCTGTACTTCAGCAGCTTTAAAAGTCTTCCATGCTGCAGTTTGACTTCTTGCTTTATATCCAGTGTATTTTTATTCTTAATTCCTTCACTTCTTCCAAGAGCTTTGTGTCACTGGGGTGGACATTGGCAGAGGGTCTCGCTTGTAACCCTGAAGAGAAATCTGTCTTTGAGCAACAACTGTCTGAAAAGGACAAGGTTTTCTTCCCTAATGTCAAAACTCCCTGTTCATTCAAAATCAGACTGTAGGACATGTTGTGAGGGAAGAGTTATTTTTAATAAATGGTTGTACTTTTGTGAGAAGCATTATCTAATCAATAGTCTTCATTTACTAGAATCAATATTATTTAATAATGTTCCCTATCAAGTCAAGTTAGGGTGCTCTAGTCATGGTGTAAACTTAAAGTCAGTGGTGTTCCCTCCTCAAGGAGCCTCTGTTCTAAGAGCCATCTCTGCCAAGTGGACTTGAGGAGCAGCTGGTGGGACAGTGATCTCAGGAACAGGAGGTTTCTGTAGACAGGGTAGGAGCAGTGGATCATTTCTTGGTGTCTGAAGGCAATTGCTTCCCCCTGATTTTTAAGTGAGGTGCAGGCACAGGATAAAACAGCACTTCTGATTTTGGCAGGAGGTTTCTCCCACTTCATAAGAGTGAGGGAAAATACAAAGAAAATTAGAGGGGAAAGAAAAGTGATTACAGTGGGACCTGTGTGTCCACGAAGAGAGTTGATCTCACCTCAGTCAGCAGAATGTGGTGGTTGAGATGGGCTAAAGTCTGAGAAGCTGGATGTTTGTGGTGGAAAAGGAAAGTAGGTGAAGTGGGGTGATATCAGCAAAGTCACATGGAAGAAATAGATCTGTGCACGGTTTAAGTGGAGCTGATACTGATCAAAGTATGAGAGAACCTGGACAGAGGGATCTTGGTACAAGAGTGAAGAGCAGATTTTTTGGACATATGTTTCCAAGCTATTAGAAATACGAAGAGGGAACTTCAGCAGTTGTGATCTGATTATCAGCAACAATGATCTGGTTAAGCCTAATAAAAAAGAAGGGAGGTCTCAGTTTAAAAAAAAAGTCACTACATGGTTTTCTCTATATTGAATTTGATTGAGTCCTGAGGAGGTTTTTTTGATCCTGATCCTTCTATACTGATGGTAGAAGGTTGTTAATATTTTATTAGTCCCTGAGCTGTTGGATATGTATTTATAAGAGGGGAACAAAGCCCAACAATTGGCCAGGGGTTGCTATGATGTATGAATTGCTATAAAACATTATCTGGGTAACATCATTGTCTTCTTGAATTAGTATGTTCTACAGAGTTTACCTCTTCATGCTGAAAAGAAATCGTGCTGTTGCAGAGCTATCAAGATTATTATAAATCATCTAACTATGGCAAAATTCCATTGTCCTTCTAGCAGTATGCTAAAATAAACATTTGCACTCATCTTTCTTGTACAGTATAATACAAATTATCCTACAACTCTCAGATCTTGTAACAAAAACTACTGACAGTCACAGAGAGCCAAATCTGAAGTTATTGTAATTGGAATTGTTTTATTGAACCCTTTCAGAAAGAGTATTTAAGTGATCACAACCTGCTTTTTGAGTGGTTTGATAGCAGACAAGCTAAAATTACTTCTTTTGCCAAGTTGCCAAAACTGTTGTGGAACTCTTTTTTGTAATGCACTTTTTCCTCTGTTTGTAGTTACGTGGTGAACGTAGGATTGGTGGACAAGCTGTGTTGCTGTTTCCTGTCTGTTCAAGGCCCTGTTGATGAGAACCCCAATATAGCAAGTTTTCTACAGAGTGCCACAGCAGTGTTGCATGGGATTTGCCAGCTGTGTTTTGCTGTCAATGGAAGGTGGGTGCACTGGCTCTGTCAGCTCAAAACGTGTTGGTCAGACAGTGGCCTCCTGCTGGGGCTGCCAGCCAGAAGTGGCCCACTGGGAGACACACAGGGACAGAAACAGTGCTGGAGATTGCCTCTGCTCACCCTCTCACCAGCAGACTGTAGTGAGTTACCTGCACTGAGCTTGGTTCTTGTAAGCCATTTATCAGAATTGCAAACTTTACCTCCTTTACTCATCATTCCACACAGGCTTTCATCACTGGTCGTTTCAAGTGTCCAGTCTCAAGGACTTCAAGAGGTAATTTATTATCAGCTAAAATCAACTGTTAATTGATTTGTCTCTGTGATTTGTCTCTAGAGCAGCCTAATTCAGCTCTTGTTCTTTAAATACCGCTGTCAGTAAGGGAATTCTATTTTCCATAAAGAAAGCTATTACTAGATCTGTCAGGGAATTTTCTAAGGCAAAATGCTTGTTGCTGTAACCTAACCAAGGTTGTGGGAAGTGTGCATGAGGGTATGTGCCTGCCAGCAAATCTGGACTTCTGTGGTCTGCAGTGTAGGACAGCCTGACACTCATGTGAGAGTCAAAATTTCAGAGCTTTGGGCTGCACTTATTAGAACCTACCACACCATTACTGTTACACATTTCAGGAAAAATCAAGGCTGACAGAACTTTACAAAGCATTCCTGAAGGGTAAAATGATGCTAGGGTTGAAAAACTAGAGCTAATAAAACATAGGATAAGAAACAAAGCTGTAGGTAAGAGCTGTTGCTGGTAGCCAGGGACACAGACACATGGAAAAAGAACTGCAAGAAATATGAGCCCAAAGAGACCATCCCAGCTTACTGAAATTTCCCTTTCTGAAAGCTGCCAACTTGGCATTTTAAATTCCAGCAGAGCGCTGCCAGAAGTCAAATACTCACTAAATAAAATAATAAAAAATTACCCTTCTGTTAGTGGAATAATAGTTCTAGCTCAAAGTGAGTAATATAATATTTGCAATTTCTGTAGCAGGCACACACTTCACCAAAATATTAGAGATCTTTGCACCCCAAAATAGTACAGCACTGCACAAGTACATCCATCAAGAACATCTGTTCTTTTAGCACCAGAATCATTTTGGGGGGTTGAGTGTTTTTCTTCATAGTTACACCAAGAACTATCTGATCCTACCACCTCCATAAACAGCAATGCTCTGGATTTTATCCAAAGGTGCTGGTTGTTCATGATTTCCAGGTTAGATTGTTCATTTAAGCATGAAAAGAAATGAGAGGAATGAACTTAGAGATTTCAAAACTGTTGTTTTTCAGATCAAAAGCTTTCATGTAACTGATTAGAAGGGCAATTTAAATCACATGTCTTTCATCACCTGAGCCTCCTGTCATTTAAGCAGTGAATGCAGTGTAATTCTGTCGTGTTACAGAAGCCCTCAGTGTTGGAGGTGATTTAAATGGAAAAAGGTACTGCCAAACACAGATTAAGGTGGCAGAAACAGAGCTCAAATTTATTGAATTCCTAAATATGTCACACTACAGTAATACATGATGTGTGAGACCTGATTTGCAGCACAAAAGGCAGCCCCTCTGTGAGAAATGCCTCTTTCATTCCTGGTGAATGGTGGTGGTGGCAGTGCAGCCTTTCCAGTGAGCTTCTCTCCTTCTCCAGCTCAGTTGAGACAGGCTGGAGCACCAAACCAGCCTGCCTGTTACACCCCTCTGTCCATCCCAGTCACCAGCCACTCTGATCAGCCAGGGTCTGAGGTTGTTACTGGGATTTGAGAATCCCAGGAAGTATTTCAAGTGCTCTGACACCAGCATGAAAAGTAGTTTTGTCAAATTAATGGCAGGCTTTTGCCATTGTTGCAAGAGCAGTTTTGAAATGTTCTTTTCATATATCCTCCTATATAAGATGATTACAGGTTGGAAACTTCATTGTGCTCCTTGGTGGTAACCAGGGGATGGGGATATCCAATTAATCTGTTTTTTTTTTAGTGGAGCTTTTTCAGGCTGTTATCTGTCATATAGAGAGTTGTCATTCCATGTTAAATCCATGAGAGTATTTTCATGGAGTGCTGTCTGCTCTGTGTGCAGATCTCAGCATACAGCAGTGAGTGGCATAGTGGGAAGCTGAAACAGGACAGTAAACATTGGGGGGTGTAGCAGGACCACCTCAGGGCTCAAAGCAGCCCAGCACAATAGGGAAATCTGTATGAGCTGTGGGATCCTTCTCCTGTGCCTCCAGATCCCACCAGGTTGTTGGGACCTGTACTGCAATTGTAATTGCCATATCCCCAGAGGGCCAGAAGTTCTTGTTTAAAACTCAGGTTTTAAACAATTGAAAGATCCTGTCCTGTGGCCCCCTGGTTACCTCTTTCCCAGCCAGAAATGAAAAAAGAAAGAGTTCCCAAGTTTCTTTTGTCCTTAACATGGGTTTTTTCACAGAGGCGTGTCCAGCTTTTCTCAGTGGTTTAGCAGAACTGTTAATTTTCACAGCAAATTCCTGATTAGTTTTTTGTCAAACACAGAGAAACTGTTAAAACTTTCCTTTGCATTACTTCTAAAAGTGCTTCCTGTTGCAATGATCTTAAAGATAGATGAAGAGAACCTTTACTTTTAAAATAGTTCATCTTTAAACTGATACCCCATAAGCTGACATAGCCCATACACACAGCTGTGAGAAAAGCTGTGGGAACACAACAAAGTCTGTTGGGCCATTTCTGGAGCTCTGAAGAAGTAGGAAGAGCTGTCAATCTAGGCTTTCCTGCCTTCCTCAAAAGCACATCTCATAAAACTCCAAATCCAGCAGAGTATTTCTAAACCAAGCTCTGAATTGATACCCAGAGTGTATTTGGGCAGTTACTTCATGGAAATAATTCTGTAGGCAGTGAAGAGATCTCAGTCAAGTCCCTCTCTGCACGTACCTCTACGTCAGGCAAGGTGTTACAACAATAATGATTATTAGAGAAGAGCCTCAAATTATTTTATATATATATATGTATCAACATTGTGTTTAAAATGAGGTCTATGGTTGATACAATGTAGATGGTACCATTTTAAGACATGAATGAAGAGACTTCTTTTATTACTGTGGTAGACTTGTAGAAAAAAAAAGTCCAAAATCATAGAGTTAGATACAGTAAAGAAAAATCTTACTAATGTAGAAACATAAATGGAAGGATTTTCAATTTTAAAATCATAAAATGTTATTGAAATAAGGGAATCTATTCTGAACATATGTTATAAACATACTCTATTGCAAGAGAGGGATTATCTTTCCATTAATGATCAAGGTCTTTAAAAAAGATTTAACTTTGATATTGATCTTACTTTTCAAATTATCATTTTTGATACTGGCTAATAAATGCTTGATTGATTCTTTTAATTGAAATTTTGCTGTGGATGGAATAGCACATTTTCCAAACACTGTGGAATACATATAAAAGATCAATTGTTGAAAACCTTAATAATTTGTTACCCTGTTTCAAGCTTGTTTTGATACTTTTTATCCTCTTCTCTTACATAGTGGGAATCATTGAGGGTGACTTGAGACCTCCAACTGGAAGTCCCATTTTTCTGATGCTGTATTGCATCTCTAGCTAACAGTGGAGGTGAGAGCTCCTTCCTCCCTGATGAGTTAAAAAAAAGGTGTATGAGAGCTGAAAACAGGGCATTGTCCCTTACTGTCTGTAGGGAGAAATCAGAAAATGCAGCATGTCTGAATATTGAGCTCTCTGCTGAGCAGATGAACCTGACATGTGATACTGAGGCTTGAAAACTGTGGCCCTGGTAATGCTTAACTGGTTTTTGCTCACCATTAGGAGTAACAGTAGCCAGAATTGAAAACAGACATTTTAACCTGAAATAAAGCAAAATATGACATATACTTTGTATGGAGTAACAATGGGTTGTGTGGCCATATAGATCTCTTGAAATCTGTGTGGAATTGCAGATGTCCAGTAGCAATGTTCAGGATGACAGCC
Source organism: Promerops cafer (assembly GCA_013398275.1). NCBI lineage: Eukaryota > Metazoa > Chordata > Aves > Passeriformes > Nectariniidae > Promerops > Promerops cafer. The sequence continues at coordinate 453,487 of VZSE01007211.1, read as the reverse complement.
CTGTTTTCCAGAGTGTATAATTGTAAATATGAGAGGTACAAGGCCTATTTTGGGCCCTCAGGTCCTGACTGCACATCTGGAATGTGCTTGGCTTGTACCCCCAGGACAGGAAACAATGAGCAGGCTTGGAATGCAAGGAGCATTAATAAAGGCATGGCCATGCTGCCTCAGCTCAGCCTCCCATAAAAGCAGGAGGGAACACTACATGAGGATCTCCATGGCAGGTCCTTTATCAGCTTAGCAAAGGTTTTGCTTATGTTCCTGTCTTCTCCTGTACTGCCCAGTGTTCATCAAGCCTAGATCCCCTTCTTCCCTACTTCTCTGGACCCAAGGTTGCTGTCCCAGAAGTTCAGTTGCTGCTTTGTGGAGTGCTGGAGTTGATGCTGTGCTTCACTGTGGCCCATGAGTGTGAGTGAATAAACTCCCACTAATGCAGAGTTAATGCAAGGAGCAGGAGGAAACCAGGACTGCAGTGTAAGGGTCAGTCACTGAGGCAGAACGTTCTCCCCAGGAGCAGCAGAGCAGAGCACAACAACACAGATACAAGGAGGATACTGCACTGTGCATAAGGGCAATATGGCAAATTATGGTCCCTCAAGTTATGTAGGTCCTTGGGAACACCAGCTGTTTAAAAATGTTGCTGTTTTCTCGATTTAAGGAATGCCTTCGAGCTTTCTCATTACCCCAGGAAAAGAGTGTCAGAGCAGAGCAGTAATTAAATCATTGCTGTTACATTTCAGACCACTTGTGGGATATGTAAATGGGTGTCAGCTGCTAATGAAGCTGCAGTGGCAGAAAGCTGCAGGTGCAGGGTCTGATCCAGGGAAACTGTGCCTGTCATGTCACAGCTCCACACAGAAGTGGGCTGGGCTGGGCTCAGTTTTATTACAGTAATTAAGATAATGCCTGTTTTGGCTGCTGGGTGGTGAATCAGATGCAAGTCTCTCTGAACCTTGGTTTTGCTTCTCACCACTTCCAGGGGACAGCAGCTCCAGCAAGTGCTGTTAAACTCTAACTTGTGTCTAAAATTACTGGAAGGCTTCTCTTCATCACTTCTCTGCAGCTCTGCAATTCCTGCTTGACAGTGGGAATTGTAGCAAGGTCTGACAGGTGCTAAATACTTCTTCGTTCTTCTTTTATTATTATTTTGCCTCTTTATTTTGACATCTTTTTCTAAATAAAATAATTCAGAAGCAAAAGGTACTGATTATAGTTTTTAAATCCTAATAATAAAAAACCCCAGCAGATTATACTCTAAGCCTCTTGGAAACTCATGTTTTCATTTCACTCCATGTTTTTAATCGGGAGTATATATTTCAAATATACAAACATTATAATGTATACCCTTAGAGAGGCTTGTCTGCTTGTTAGCTCAGCCAGCTTTTAAAACAATATATTTTAAAACAAGATATAAACAGTTTGCTCATATTGAAGCTTGGAGAAACTGTAGTTTTATACTTGTTCTGCAGAGTATGCTGTTTCTTATCAAGCAGTATTGAATTTCTGTTTTTAATAAATAGTGGTGTATTTTAAGAAACAAAGTACCACTGTTAAGTATCTTTCTTTCTTTCTTGGGATGGATATATCCACATTTTTTAATTCTTAAACTCTTTTTGTAAGTCATAGACCACATACCAATTCCTGAGACCCCTTGATGGCCAAACTGAAAATCACAGTGGCAGCCCATAATGAAAATTCTGTGCATTTCATTAAACCTTTTTTTTTTTTTTAAGATCCTGCAGGTTGTTTGACCGTAATATAAATATTTGTCTGTTTGTCTGTTTATATTTAACACATAATTATTGTGACTGGTAAAGTTTAAAAGCCTGTTTGTTTTCCCAGCTATATCACCCAATGTCAAAAATCCAGTGGATCTTGCTTCCCTTCAGGGATTAATTCAAGGGGTTTTGTCCATAGTGACTATTTTACTTTTGCAGCTGTTACAGACTCAGAGAAAAAGTTTCTTTAAATAGGAGAATTAAGAGGAATTGCAGCTATGGGAATCTGATCTCTTAACTTCAGTTATGTAAAGTCTGATTTTCTGGTGTGACATTGTCATATTATGTTAAGAAGTTTTTTAGGGGTTTTTGCTTCAGTCTGTCCTAACAGCACTGAATTTTCATTGGGCTTATGTTTTGAGGTGAACTAAAAATCTGCTAAATGTATGAAACTCAGTGTTGTGCAGACTTGACAGAAATCACTCAGAGCAGTAGAGGCAGAGGTTCATGCTTTATTTTCCATCATTTCATATAGGTTTTTTTCCTATTTTAAAGCCCACAGTAAGTACAAGTAACTTCTTTTACCTTTTTATTGTAAACATTTAGGCTTAAAGTGATGTAACCAACAGTTCAATTCAACAGGAGTCAGTGTTCTGTTCACATACACATAAACTGTAGTACAGGCAACATCCAAAGTAAATTTTTTCTGGCAGTTCCTTCAATCCATCAAATCTAGAAGACAGATTTTTAATTTCTCTTTCACAGTTTTGTTCTGTAGTACAGCTTCAAAATTTTTCATCTTGTCTGTGAAAAAAACTAATGCTTGCATTTAGTTGTTTTACAGTTGACTTTTTAATGTATATTTTGATTCATTCTCTGCTCCAGAGCAGCACAAAATGGTAAAAGGATTTCATCCAGCAATGTAAGCTTTCTCATATGGAATTGTTTAAAAATAATGATGGAGTGAGAGCTGAAAGCAAGCTAACTTTAACTTTTGGTAAAATTGGTCAATCTTCTGATTGCACAGAGTCAGAAAAAAATTCTGTGAAGTATCATATGCAGTAATTAATTTGGGGTTATCATTTGACTGTGAGTGTATTTTTCTGTTTTGTACAGCTGAAAAAGCTAAGAGTGACATTAGGAAATGCTGGTTGGCAGGAGGAGCTATGCTCTCATGTGATCCTGTGGCAATAAACACTCTAGTTAGTCGAGTGTAACTAAGTGATGGGTAGCACATTTTGGCTACTGCATCCTGCAGAATAAATCCTTGGACATCAGAAGGCATTTTGAAGTGAGGAATACCAGAGAGCCCAGACACACAGAGCAGAGCTGTGCACAGGGTGGTCCCAGAGCTGCAAGCTCTCCCTCCTCCTGCAGCCACCCAGGTCCGTGCCTCCCTCCCAGCCAGGCTGATGTGCCAGCAGGACCTGGAACTTTGCAGCAGGGATCTGCCAAAGGCACAGCTGGCACAGCCAGGTGATGGGTCAGGAAGTGTCTCTGCTGACTCCACTCACACACACTCACTTAGAGACCACAGAGCTTCAAAATGAAGATTTGGGACATGGATTCCAGGCACAGGGAAAGCAAAGCCCTGCCATAAATTGTTATGCAGTGTAGCCCCACCCAAATACACTTAGAACTCTAGTATTTTTTTTCCACTTTTTATTCTTTGTGGAGTAAGTCTTAGGGTCTTAAGGAAAAGAGACACAACTATGTTGCTTGTGTTCTTACTGTGTTTTACTAAAGATCTGATTGTTCTGTCAAAGACTTGTGGACTACTTGTGCAGTCTGGAGTGGTTTTTGTGCAGCATAGGTATCCCTGAAGAAGGCCTGGGACATTGATCCTCGAGGTAGCAGCAGAGGGTGCAGCACTGAATAGCTTTTTCAGTAGCATTGAATATTCACAGACTGTAAATAGAAATAACTCAGAAATGTTACCCACAAGTGCTGATTTCAGGTGAGATCACTCCTTACATCATCTGACCTACTGCTTTGTAAAGGTAAAGCTGTGAGGGGACAGTGGTGGAAACAGATGGGTGCCAGTAGAACAAGTTGTGTCCAGCCCAGATACTGTCCTGTCATACTCACCTGAGTTCAGGCCTGCTCTGGGACGTGGGGAATGCAGGTTCATGATCCTGCTCTGCCTCTTTCCCTCCCTTTGGTCCAAGGAAGTGATGGAGTGCTGTTGACAGACAGGAATTCTCATGGACAGACATTGCTTTGGGTAAGGTGGTGCTTTCTTGCCTGCTTTATTTGCTTCACTAGGAAGAGTGAAAATGACAGAACAAAGTGATGGTTGCCAAAACTTGGTTGTTGCTGAGCTCATGGTTTAATTTCTCTGTTGAAGAAGTCTGTCTGCAATTGTAAAAAGCAGGATTAGTCAGCCTGCCTAGAATCTGTGTTGGAAATGTCACCTGAGCCAGTGTTTCTAACAGAGGGGTGCAGGCTGCTCCTGGTACAGATACAGGAGAGATTTTGAGACCTGTTCTAGTCAAGGGAAAGCTCCTTACTGGTTCTGCTCAACAGGATTATTCTGAGCCCTCTGAGTGTCTGGTCTTAGCTGTCTTAAACGGGGGTCTTCAAACTTAGATTATTTTAGAAAATGGTTCTGGTTTTCTCTTCCATTTCCTTTGCTTTTAGTAGTTATAAAAGGGAAAAATACCCTCATTTAAGTTGTGCTTTTATAATGTTTTCTCATATAATCTGCCAAATTTTCCTTTAATTATAAAAAGGAATTGTATATACACTCAATCTTTGTAGTCTCTTTTGATATTGACACTTCTTTTTTCCCTTTTTTTCTTTTTTTTGAAGATGGAAACATAGTAGATGAGGTAAAAAGCAGACCCTGATGTAGCATATTTTCATTGTTACTGTTTGCTGTGTTTTATTATTTTAGTGTTTCCTTTGATTACCAATATTGACCAAATGTGTTTCCAAAATGAAATTCAGGTAATTTATGTTACAGGTTTGAATGAGAATTCAGAGAATATAAAACTTGCTGAATTATTTTGGGGCTTCACTTTACCCTCCACACATTATTTAGCCTCCGGGGTAGTGATATTCTGAGTCTTCCTTAATAGTTGTCCTGCATCATCTTCTGGATTATTAATAATGTGAAAAAACATGAGTAGTAAAAATCATGAAGGATTATGTTAAGTGTTTTTGAAAGTCTGGATGTGAGAGTGGAAAGGGCAGTCCTGGGTTATTTGTGTGTCTCTGCTGATATCCTAGATTACCATAAACCTTCTCCATTATTTTACGTGCATACCCAAAGTTTGGCAAAGAAACCCAGCTCCCCTGTGCACGAGCTGTGCTGCTTTGTACTTACCTGTGCTTTGCTGCCCTGCTGCAGTCTTCCAGAACAGCATCTGACTGAAGTAAGAAGCACTGTGTTTTCCTACTGCTCCACAGTTCATTCTTAAATGCCTGCAGAACCATTTGATGAAGATCATCTGTTCCCAGTAACTTATTTCACTACTTAGGTAGGCAGTTTGTTCCAGTGTCTGCAGCCCATCACTGTGGCAGGAGAGGCTCCAGGGAGTTCTCCCACTGCTGCTGGCTGCCACTGCAAGCAGCAAAGGTGACAGCAGGCTGCTGACCTGAGACAGGGCTTGCACGGGGCCCCTAGGTGCTCCCACAGTGCCCCCAGACTCCGCGGTGGATGTGCAGCAAGGTCCTGACCGATACAGCCGCGCTGCAGTGAGGGAGAGCCGAGACAGTGCCCCAGTTATTGCAGGCGCTTTCTGGAAATGCTGTGGTTTCCTGGCACTTCAGGCACCAGGTTTTCCCTGGTTCCCAGTTCACTGTTCCTGTACCATGTGGCTCCTTGGAGGCTCCTCCCGGGCGAGCGTTCCCGCCGAGCGCCGCTCCCGCTCAGCCGCTCGCCGTTTCCTTGGCAGGTCCTGGAGCGTATTCGACACCGCCCGTCAGGACCCCACGGGACTCACAGCAGCTCTGCAGAACACGGACCTGGTGGGAGTCCTGCACATGCTGTACTGTGTCCTTTTCCACGGCACCATCTCAGATCCAAACACAGCCAGCCCTAAAGACAGCTATGCCGCCAACACAGTCCAGGTTGCCATCCAGAGTTTACGTTTCTTCAATAGTTTTGCTGTTCTTGACCTGCCTGCCTTCCAGGTAACAGATGTTTTAAAACTTCTCTTAGTGGGGAAATGTTAATTACTGATTATATCTTCGGGCTAAGTTTTGTCTTTAAGATCTTACTGAAGGAATTTTTAAATGTTAGGTTTCATGCGTAAAATTTGTAACTATGGTTATGTCTACCATATAGCTGTGGCTGATGAATTTAACCAAAAAGGGAAAATTTAGAATACATTAAATGCTGAATCCAATCCAGTATGTCTTCTAACTTCTTTTTTACTTGTTTCTAGCACAGTACTTTTTATATTTATTAAGCCCCAAAAGAATAAAAAGAAAAAACTTAGTCAAAAGGACAAAATAACAGTCTTTCTTATGTGAAAGGATTTGCTTGTATTATAACCACATATTACATTTTCCAGTGTTTTCAGGGGCCACTTGCTTTAAGATTGTGCAGCTGAAACTGATAATCACTTGATAGAATTTTTTAGCAAGTAAAGTTTTGTTGACCAAAAATTGGAAAACGTGTTTTCATAATTTTTATTAAATTAAAAAAAAAAAAAAAAAGCTGCATTTTATGTCCTGAGAAGGACTGCTTACCTTTATCTGTGAACAGAGTTCAGGTGTAAATGAATGATTTTGCCATACAAATACTGGTATATTTCTCAGGTAAGTTGGTAAAGTTGTATTGTTAATATAAAACACTTGTCAGAAAGCATTGCTTTGAAAACACATTTAGTAGAATCAATCTTACACAACTCAACAGAACAGGTTTCTCTTTCATTTAATGTGTAATTTATGTGTGTTGTACTGCACTCTCCATCTAAAATGCATTAAACTCAGCAAGAGCTTTTCAGGAGTAAAGAATTTAGCCTGGCTCCTTCAGCTGGTGTTTCTTGCCGTGGACCTTCAGTACGTTTGGTATCATCTGTAACAACAGCAGCAAGACTTCTGTGTGCAGCAGTGTTCACCTGCAGCTGCAGCACCCAGTCCAGCCAGGGTTTCTTTACAGGGACAGAAGCAGGATATTGCCTGGAGTTTCATTGCACACCCTGCTGACTCCCATTTCTTTCTGTCAGTCAAGGTAGTTCCCTCCTGCTCCTCGTTCAGCACCTCTTGGTTTGAGACTGGCTGTTTATGTGTTGCTGTAGGTGTTACAGGTGTATGCCAGAGTCAGGCTGGAACTGCAACAGGTACAGTTTGCAGGGGAGCTGTAGCAGATCACACTGGCTGGAGGGCTGCTCCCTGATATCCCAAGAAACCACTGTTCATTTTTAAAACACCATCTCCTGCTTACCCTGTCTGTATTTATCCCCCTACCAATGCCATTATAGCTCAGCATTTATAATAAACAGTCAGCATTAACTTCCAGATCCCATGGTCTGTGTTAGTCTGTTCCACCTAAAATGGTGCAGGTCAATAACTAGTGCATGAAGGGTGGACAGAACCCCAGCAGTGGGAATTGCTTCCCTCAGTTCATGGACACAGGGCTCTCCTCAGGAGGTATCCAGCTGTTTGCTGGACTGTGGGCATGGTGGTGTTTGTGATGGACAGGCACCCTGGGGTAGCCTCAGCAGCTCTCCCTTCCCGTGCATTAATGTGATTTGTTTCTGTAATGTTAAAAATAACATCCACCTGAGGCAGTTTGCTGGACACTGACCCTGTGGGCCATGGCAGGCTGGCAGACAGCAGAGGGAAAAGCCTCCTTTATGTACTGTGTGATCATTATCTCTAAGGAATGGTTTTGTCACAGATTGGTAGGACTATGGGGTAGGGGGTTCTGATTAGCAGAAGAGGTCTGGTATTCTTGAGTTTGTATTAGCACAGATGGCTCATGGATATATATTTCATTTAATTTGACAGTATAAACAATTGAAAGATGGTAGTGAGAAACAGCACAGGGTCCTGAGCTGATATTAATTCTGGCTAAAAAGGAAGCATAGTTTCCTTGAAAAATTAGTTTAACTTTTATACACAAACTCAGGTGCCCTTTGACCTTTTGTTATCAGAGGAGGTTAAACCCAGCGTGCTGGGTCACAGCATGCACGGACAGACAGCACTAATTAAGTAAGGATGGACCTGAGAACGTGGCATTTGCATGACATAAAGCAGTAAATGGTGGCTGTATTGGGCAGTACATTCTGAAAATACACTGACTTACCAGAATGCTTGAAGTTCAAGATCGAAAGCATCCACAGCTGAGCCTGGTTTCATTGTCAAGGATCATGCTTTTGCTGGGTATATTTGGAATTCAGTAAGACTAAACTATGCCACAGCCTGGGATTTATGTATATGTGTTTACCACAGGCTACAAGGTAGAAAATGAAGCAAACTCTGAAATGAAAGAGATTTTCTCAGGCCTGCATTGCTGTTTCATTAGAGTTAGGAGACTGTCATGCTTATTCCCCGTGCTTTAGTTTTCCCCTTTGACCCTGTGTCGCTCTGTCTGCTTGACATGTTTATTAAATAGAGGCTGTAGGCTGCACAGATAAAATCTAATTCTGAATCTCCACGTTACAGCAATTTGCCTACTTTTGAAAAACATCCCAAGAAGCTTTGCAGCTGAGTGTTCTCTCCTTTTGGATGTTTCTAACTTTTTGTAATGTTTGAAAAGTCATTATTTGTTATTAATCATTGTATTCCATTCAGAGCGTGAGTTATTAATGAGAAATGCATTTTGCTCTGTTGCAGAAATGAAAATGGTTTGGTTTCTTTTGCTTATTTCTAAGAGATATTACTAAATATTCCTGGATCATGTAATGTATGTCAAATGAAAGGTCAGCCTAATGCTACACTGAATGTCAAACAAGCAGAATCCAGTTTTTCCTGTGTCCCTTGAAAATTTGAATTTATTCTTGCTTCCGTGGCTTTTAATATTATATTCCAGTTGTGAACAGTGAGCAGCTGAAAAAAGGAGATCAGATTCTGGCCTTTCACAACAAAGAACATGGTCTGTACTTTGCAAAAACGCTCCAGAAGGGTGCAGTTGATGCGTAGGCAATTCACACAAGTTCTAGAACATACTGCAGGAGTGTAATTTCTGTCTCTTGGCCTATTTTTCAGTCGATTGTGGGAGCTGAAGGACTGTCCCTGGCCTTCAGGCACATTATCAGCTCCCTGCTGTGGTACTGCTCCCAGCATACCTGTGAAGGACTGCTGCACGAAGTCATCATTTGTGTGGGCTACTTCACTGTAAACAACCCAGATAACCAGGTAAGGCAAATGGAAAAGGGGATCAGAAGTTATCAAGGGCACGTTTAGTCATGGATCCCTCCAGGAAACTCATCCCTTCAGCACTGGTTTTGAAGCACTTGGGATTCCTGTGAGCACAAACGGATGTGCTTGCAAAAGAAAAACTGAAGTTGTGTGTTAAGACAAAGACATTAATTTTGTGTGTCCACAAGCAAACTCCATCTGGAGTTCTTATGCTGCCATTGCATTGATTTGAACTGGCCTTGCAGCCTGCAAAGGCATAGTTAGCAACTGATATTTTCAATTCTAAATTAGCTTCACGTCAGCTCGATCAGATGGTTGTGATACCCAGGTTAAACCTTTTTAAAGCCAACTAAGCTACTCTCCCATGAAGACTTGTCCTTGGATGCCAGTGTAGCTGTCTCCTTGCTTGCCAGTGCTCAGGTTTAAGCCATTCTTCCCCATGAATCTTTTCAGTCATAAACTAAATGCCCTATTCAAGAAACAGTGGAAATTCCCCTTTCGCTTCCTTGATTGTTATCCACTTTTGCCACTGGACTCTGTGACCTCTCTTACTGGCTTATAAAGTAACACAGACAGAAAACTCAAAAAATATTTCCAATATATTGGTCTTAAAAATCTCCTGGTTTCCTCAGCTTATATGTAACATTTCAGGGTGTATTGGGCAGGGCAGGGCTTGGCACTGCCTCTTTGAATATGTGAAGCTGACTCTGAACCTGTAGTAACTGCATTACAGTGCCCACATGTTGGGTACGATTCAGTTGAATGCTGCATTTTGTGCAGGTACTCACTGTGCTCTCTCTCTGTGCTCGTACCACCTGGTTCCCTGTTTTGCTCAACTTTTGGGATAGGGGTTCAGGGTGAGGAGCTCAGTGCCCTCAGTTCAGCTGATGAGCAGGAGGAGGTGTTAAAACTTGTCAGGAAAGGTTTTAGAGAAGAGCTACTCGGTAACATTCTTACAGTTACTGACTGTGATTGGAACACTGTAATATCTTAAAGCTGACAGTGCTGTCACAAGTATTATACAATTACATAGTGATGTTTCTGTGGGATTGGCCACAGCTGGAGGGAGGATGCTGCAGCCTCCCTACCCTGTGACCAAATCCCACTCAGGATCTGGAGCTGCCTGTTGGCAACACTTCAGAATGGTCATTTTTGAACCCCGTGTGATGCTGCTGCCATTTTGAGTCCCTCTGCTGCCCGACGTGTCGAGCTGGCTCCCAGAAGTGCCAGCAAACCACGTTGCCTTCTCTGCACAGTTCAGAAATTTCTGTTCTGGCACACAAGTCCGAGCAGATGTGGTTCGTTGCGTGGAGACTCGGCAGTGCAGCAGCAGTGCAGCAGAGGGATTTGCTGCAGCAGTGGCAGCCTGCAGTGCTGGCAGCGCTGGTGCCCGGGGCCAGGCCCGGCCGTGGCGGGCGGGCACCGCGCCCTGGCGGCGGCCGAGGGCTCCAGGGGCCAGGACACAGCGGGAGCCTCGCCTGGGGCTGCGCTCCACAGCTCGCTCCTGGCGTCTTCAGCTCGGGCTCTTGGGGCTGGAGGTGGCTTCTGCAGCTCCCAAAGTCAGGTTCAGGGTTTCAGTCAGACAGCCATGCTGTGTCAGTGCTTTTCATACCCTAAAAGCTCTCTTCTAGGGTGGTTTGCTTTGGAGGTACTATATCAGATGTCATGGCATGCTTAACTTTTTATGTAATTTCTAATATTCCTCATTAATAAGATTTTAACTGAGGAAGAGGCATTTGGGTTTGCCTTTTTTGTTTAAAAAAGCATTTTGAAAAACTGAAGCTTTCCTCACTCAGGTACTTGAAAAATACTGGGAAGGTTTTTTACTGAAAGGAAGTAATTTTTCTTCTACTACCAGGCAAAGCAGTACGACTTGCTTATGGTCATTTTTTAAGGTGCTCTTTGTGTTGTGACTTCCACTAGACAGGCTGCTTTTCATGAAGAGGGAAGTGCTTTCTATTCATTCAGTTATGGTTTAATTTTTTATTATGTTCAGAGCTTCCAATTTTTTCTTTCGTTGTTGATCATCTGGGGACTCCTACTAAAAATAAAAAACTGGTCTCACAGTGAAAGTTTTCAAATAGTAGGCTTGAAGTCCTGGCAAGTACAGTGTAATAAAAATAGATACACTAGACTTGAGCTATGAAAACAAATTTCTATAAAGCCAGATAGCTGTATATAGTATTTGAACCAACTTAACTGAGTCAATAACTGGCATATTTCAAGGCAGATTCAGCTGCTTCTTGCAGTTAAATGTGCATTTGTTTGGAAACGTTTGTAGTTTAAAGTAATTTCCTCTCTAAATTTTTATTTCTTATTACAAACGGAGGTATGTTTTCATTTCTTTCCATACTCAAAACAAAAAAGGACAAACAGTTGTTTGGAGTTTTCAGTGTCCCTTTTTGTGGTTCCTTTGTCTATCCACATCAACAGGTAAATATCCAAAGTAGCACTCTGGAAGAAGGAAAAAAAGGCAATTAAAAAAAAAAAGCAAAGCAGTTCCCCAGTTTGGAGAATAGATAGATTTTTAAAACAGAAATTTTACAGCCTGTCAACCTCACACTGACCTTCTGTGGTAGTACTGTGATTTAAGTAAGTGAACTACTACCACTATGCAGTCAAAATCATAAGAGGAAAATTTCCTAAATATTTCACATTCATAGAACAAAATCTACCAAGAGCATCATATGCCAGTCATTTAATATAATACAGGTTTGACTTCATTTATTACACTGTCTGTAGAAGACTTTATGGTTAGTTGAGTAGCAAATCAAAAAGGAAGGAGGAAAGTGCTTTTCTCTTGTGTAGCTTGGAGATTGAGATTTCCCCTCAGCTCCAGGAGCCCTCAGCCCCTCCTGGTGGGTCCCACAGCAGAGGCTCTGCCTGGGCTCCCACTTGGTGTTTCCACCACGCCTGGCTCCTGGGCCCAAGTGATTCTGTGGAGGAGCACTGAGGACAATGGATTCCTGAGGAGCACATTCCTGAGTGTTTTGATAGTGCTTGCTCTGTTTATTTTAAAAGGACTGTGTATTTGCTGACTCTGCCCACATATAATATATTAGTAATATTCCTTTCCTTCGTTCCTATTTTGTTTTAACAGTCATAAAGCTTTTCCAGGGCAAATGCTGTCGCTGAAGAAATAAATCAGTTATGAAAGCAAAAACTGCAAAAAGCAAGGAGTGTTTCTTTAACATGTGAAACCCTCCGAGGCCAGCAGTGAGGCCTGAGCTGCCCTGTTTTGTATCTGCACGTGAACTTTGTTTACTACAGAGCCAGACAGCCCCTGCTTCACAGCCCAGCTCAGCTTTACTGGGCATCTGCTCCTCAGGAAGGATGGGCAGGGAAAAGGAATTGGCTTTTTCTGGCCACCATTTAATCTACTGCTACACTAAAACAGGTCCCATGATACCAAGGATAGACATGTAAAGCTAAATTGTGTAATAAAAATAATGTCCAATCTTTCAATAGCCAACCCTCCTGTATCAGACTGTAGAATTACAGTTTCTAATTAAAATGTTCTTGTTAATTAAAATTATCCTTCTATTTCATTACATTTTTATTCCCTTTTATTGTTTGATTTAATTAGTATAATGAATATAATTAGCATGTGCTGTCAACTCACCTTATTTGCATATTATATTGAATAATTGAATGTGGTCCTGTAATTAAATTAACAGGAATGACAGATGATTTGCTTTCTTTCACATTGCTGCATTGGGAATAGAAATCTTTCCATATTCGTTGCAGTTAGGGAATATTTTTCATCTGAAAAGTCCTCACAAATCAGATCCTCAGACTCAGGGTCTTGCTGACAGGCTCCAAAAGAAGTTGCATTGTTCATTTGCATTGCTAAGCCTTTGTTTAAATAAAAATACCTTTTGTTCCCCCAGTCTTTGGGGGAACAAGTATTTAGAGTGCTCTAGAAGAATCCCACCAACTTTAAGGATTTGTAGGATATGAACTGTATGCTTCTAGAAGATACTATTGCTAGATAGATTGCAAAACAAAATCTCTGCTGAAAGAGTTAGGAAAAAGTGTGTGCAGCTTTTCAGAACTTTGTTATAAAATTAGGCTTGTAGATAGAAGTAAAAAGTTCTCTCAGAAGTTTTTTAAAGATTTACATGCACACACTGTGTCCTTGAAGAAGGGATTTAATTCCCAAAAGTCTTCCAGCTGCATAAGTCTAACCTACTTCTCTGTCCAAACCCTCTACCCACAGACATTTGTGTCCATAATAAGGTATGTTGTTATAAACTCACAAATAGTTGAAATGTTAATATCTAATGATCAATATGCTGAAAATAGAAGCACATGGAATTAGATTTAATAGTATCAGTCACCTACTAGAAATTACTCCTTGCTATACAGGTGTGGAAAATTTGTTGCTAAACATGTTTTAGGCATCCCAGCTAACTCCAGGTAAAGGAGTAAGGAGCAGTGAGATTACAGGATATTTAGGGAGGGAATTTCTCCCATGTTAAATATGTAAAACGTCACATAGCATTATCACAGGTAAAAATACAATGTGTAAAGAAATTGAAATATTGTATAGTGGGTACAGTTCTGAAAGGATCTTGAAATTTAGGACTCACTCGTGGCACCCAAAGCATGGTAGTTAGTCCCCCAGGAAGGTTTCATCCCAAGATTATTTTGCCTTTTTTGTTAAATGATTTACTTATAGTCATATTTTCTTCTAAGCATTTATTCTGTGTGGTAAGTCCTACTTATGTCATAAAATAGCAGGAGCCTTTGTCCCACAGTGTATATCACAAAGATGTATCTGTGTATGACACATCCTAGCTGTGGTTACAAGTACTGGGCTAAAAGGGACACTCACAAAGGGACTTTAGATTAAAAGTGACCTTCTGGAGGGAAATTATTTTGTGCTTTTGACAGAGTTAGTACATACTGAGTTTTAGTATGGGGCCAGTTTTTTCTAGTGCTAGCAGGAAGGAAGCAAAATACTTCTAAAATGGAAAAACTGTGAAAATCAGAAGTCAACAGGAAAACTTGCAAGTTATAAAAATACTTAGAGTATTTTTCTATAGAGTTTCCATATGGGTTGTTTACTAGAGGCCATCAGTAAACTTTCATGGTTTATGTTGCTTTTGGGGCTGTGGAGGGGCTGAACAATTTTGATCTGGTGGGTGGACTTTATGAAAATATGGCACAAAGAGTAAAGATGCAGGAATTGGTAGTTACCATGCAGTTAACATCCCTATCTCTAAGTAAATAGGATCTGAATTTACTTAATTCTGATTTTGTTTGCTTCTTCTCAAACAGGGATTTTTAGGAGTATTGATTTCATGTTGAGGTTATGGGTTTTTTCTTTAAAACTTTTTTTAAAGGCCCACACCCTGATGTTTTAAAGCTTCGTAGGTTTGAACAAGAAATATGCCTGGTAAATTTTGTGGAATAGCTGATTTTGGCAAGTGAGTGATTCATGTGAAGTTGTAGTCTTGACTCCCATTTAGAAGCACTTCAGCTTGTGAACAGAAATCCCCTGAGGATGAAAGTGCCCGAGTTAGAGCTGAGTACATTAAGGCAGCTCTGTAATGTATGCCTTGGCTCCCACAGCCTCACATCCTCAGCCACATAAATTCACTTAAGTGAACCAATGTCTTCAGGAAAGATGGCATTCCTGTCTGGGAAGTCAGGGAAAAGTGGGGATGCCTTTTAGGTAATTTGTCAGACACCTTTGTTGTTGTTGGAGCTTCCTGATGAACTTTTTCTTTTAAAGAATGATCTATGACAAAGCAAATCAAATATGCCAAAAGCATTTGGGACTGAACATTTCTCGTGTCACATCTTAATTGTATTTCTTACATTCCAAAATGCATCCTGGATTTTTGGGGGGTTTTTGAGAGGATGTGGGGAAAGTAATTTAATATAAGCAAAGACTTAGCATGAAGTAAAGTATATTTAGTTTCAGTTCATGATGACTGGCTCATTCCTGTAGGGAGAAGAAGAGTGACTGTATAGGAATTAGTGTGGGAAATCAATGCATTTGGATTTATCTTACTGTCTTCCTCTCAAACTGTAAACATGAAAGAATAAACTTATCTCCCAATGTCATAAAAGCCAGTGCTTTCAAATACAGTCCATAACTGAGGCTTAGAGGGGAAGAGAGGGAGCAATTGGCTGATGCCGCCTCGGAGAGCAACGTTCTAATCTTACTCCTGGGTCAGGATAAAAGGAGTTTGGTGGTCTCAGCCTAATCCCCAGCGGGACTTCGTCCGCATGGAAGAAACACCCCAGAGTTTGGCATAATCCTGCTTAATAAGCAGTTTGTTCCCGGCTCAGACCTGGGCCCGGGCCGTGCTGGCTTTGGACGGAGGCAGGAGCTTGCGCAAGGCTCGCCGTCCTCCGGCCCGCTCCCGCCCAGCGCGGCGCTCGCCCCTTTGTTGGGAACTGCTCTTCACACTGAGACTTCCGACAAAGTCTAAAGCCTGCAAACACTCCGTCAGCCTCGCGAGCTATTGTCTGTCCCGCCTCGTGTGTGAGGGAGCTCCCTGCGCCTCTCTCGTAAACTCTCGGTTTCGCAGGCTCTGCGGAGCCGCCCTGGCTGTCCCCGACGCGGCCGGCCCCATGCAGAGGCAGCACCAGCCTGCTCTGTGTTCCCAGCAGCTGGCAGTTCTTCCTCGGATGCTGCTCTGGGGGTGGGAGCCTGCAGGAGGCCCAGGGAAGTCTCCCCAACCCGTTGTGTCATGTTCAGCTCAAGTCACACTTTCCTGAAGCGATACTGAAACATAAAGAACAAAATGCATTAGTGGAGTACTATGGAAAATGTTGCTCGTCTGCCTCTCCCGTTAGTAAAGGGTAAATTGTAGCTCATTTTTCGTGGCAGAAAAAGCACATTTTCTTGCTCTCTCTTTGAAGCTTTGTCTCGACCAGCTCTGTAATATGTCCACTGGCTCAGTGTTTCACAAGCTTTTTAGCTGATGATTGGATACTTTGACAAACCCTTTACATTTCTCGTGGAAACCATAAGACAAAACGTGCTAGGAATAATAATTCCAAGACTATATAGCTTACTTGTGAGTAGAGTTCCAGAGTGTGACAGAAAACATTTACTTTTGAAGTGAGAAAAT
This sequence comes from Promerops cafer, assembly GCA_013398275.1. Classification (NCBI taxonomy): domain Eukaryota; kingdom Metazoa; phylum Chordata; class Aves; order Passeriformes; family Nectariniidae; genus Promerops; species Promerops cafer. The sequence goes on along the minus strand of VZSE01007211.1, from coordinate 437,364 downwards.
GCTCTGAGACACACAAAAAGATTTTATGTGTTTTAGACTGTAATGTTTGAATTATTCACACCTTCTGGGGATTTTGACCCAAACTAGCTCTGTGTCCAAGGACGCTGGCAAAACCTCAGCCAATAGTTTGCTTGAACTTCTGTTGACTGGTCCTGTTTCTTCTCTACCCTTTAAATCATCTTCATTCAGATCAGTTGGATTTCACTCGGAGTAAATGACTGGAGAATTGTGCCCAAAGCAGCAGCCTCAGTTCAAAAGAGGTTCATCATCGAAGCTGAAGATGCTACCAGAGTCTTCAAAAACAGTGCAGGGCTACAAAGGCTAATTCTAATCACTTCAGGGCTCAGAATAATACCTGAGGATTTGAGATGTGTCATCATGGGGTTTTTTATTTTATCTGAAAGAATATATGTATCTCTCATACACTGGATCTATAATAATAATTTCTGATTAAAAATTAGTAGGCCAACACTTAAATATATGAATCTTCTGTTACATTATTGTGGAAACAACGAAGCTTAGATGTTTCTAGAAAGCAGTGGTATCCTTTGGTTTAACAGGGTCCTTAAGTATATGATTAACATGAAGTGTGAGAACAACCTCACATTTAAATGTTTATTTTTATGTTAATAAATGCTAAAACGCTATCACTCCAGAAGTTAGACTTTTCCTTAATACCTTTTCCAGGTCAGATATTAGATTATTATTTTCTCCTGTAGCCTGGACAAGTATTAAATTCACAAGTAACCTCAATACATATTAGATTTGCTTCCATTTTCCTTTCATCACGTTGTAATGAAGTTTATCTTTTACAGTATTTGTTTAATGTTATTTGTTTATTGATAAATTTAATCTTATATATACTTAATTTGTTGTCTTCTAACTAAGGTGACTTGTTATTTGTCATTTTGGGCTGCATTTTTTCAGAAGCTTTGTATAATGAACTTTTGCTAGATTTTCCACTGGCATCACTTTTGATAAACATTTTTCCATTTTCAGTGCATCACTGTCCTGGTGGTTGGCCCTTGTCCTATCCTAAATGTTCATATGTCTTAGGATGATTACAGAAAAACTGATGAGAGAATTTTTTTCTGTGATGTATACACAGAGCACCCCTGAATCTGCTTTAACCATAGAGCTCTGAAAGGACAGTGCTTAGAATGTGGTTTATAGGAAGAATGGTGTTATTCCTGAACACCCTTATCATCTCTCTGAAACCTTACATGTGGTGCTAAGGGAATAAACACTGGAACTTTTCAAATAGACAGAATTCTTACTTTTAAATTTGAATGTAGCATTCTGGAACTTTCTTTTTGCATGGAAATGGTGCTCTGATTCCTGAGAAATGCTAGGAGGAATTTAGAACATTCTTTGCTCAGAGCTTTGCCAACAGTGGAGTTTGCAAAATGGAAAGAAAAGAGCTTGACCTTAAAACAGAAGAAGAGCCTAAGTGGTGACATATTCTGCTGATTGAATACTAGCAGTATGAGATCTGTTTATATAGAAGCAAAGAAATAATGCAGATCTAACTTTGAAGAGAAACTCTGGACTACTAATATAAAGACTTATTTCTTTTACAAAGTTGTAAATAACTGGACATCAAACAAAGGGATTTAACTGTTTGATGGCATACTGTTACAGGAATTAGATGCACAGTTCCTGTTCAATGAAGTTATTACTTGTTAGTACAAATTAGAATTGGCATTTATATAAGTGATAAATACATGGATAAGGAACATTAGTGGTTCCCATACCATTTTAAGATCCTAATGTTTATAATGGCCATGTTGAAGTTTGGAAGCACAGGTCATCTGAGATTGCAGAGAAGGCAGGGAGTGCCCCTCAGAGGACCATTAACTTTTTAGACTGAGTTGTTCTAAGAAAATTGCATCTGAATGTGAACTACATTATAGCAGAAGAGCACAGACAAGTAAAGGGCACATTTTAATGCTTCGTTTCATAAAAATGAAAGGAAATTTCGTTGGGAAGGATGTTGTTCTAGAAAGTGAATTCAGCTCCTGGTGATAAGCACTGTATTTGTTTCTAAGTACCTGTGGAACACCCCGCTTCACTGCCGGGTTTTTCTCTAAGAGCCAAAGAAGGTTTTGCTTCAAGAAGTTCTGAACTTTCCAACTGCCTGTTCTTGTATCCATTAGTATAACTTTGTCTCAGTTTTCACTTGAGAAAAGAGCTACAACTCCTAATATTTGATCAAAATTAACAAAAATCATCAGCCTGACTATGGACTACTAAGAGCACAGCATTTTCATGCAGGGTTAGTCACACAAGAGCAGTGCACTTGGATGACTTGTAAGGTTTCGTTCAAAACTCCACATTTGGGGTTGTGCCTCCCGATTTCAGTTCTCTCCTTGGCAGTCTTTTTCCTTTCTCTGCTGCCCATTTTCCCTTTCTTCTGTGGGTGGCAGTGGGAGGCACTGCCAGGGGCTCTGATGGCAGCACAGCTGCTGGGTGTTGTCTCACCTTGTGCCTTGGCCCTGCCCCTGCAGCTGCCATGTGCCCCAGCAGTGCCACTGGTGCCTTTGCTCCCAAGGTTTCTTCCCAAAGTGAATCACTTCTCAGTTCTTCATTTTGCCCTCCCACAGACAAAAAAGTTTTCTGCTGGCTTGCTCTTCTACCTGACTACAAAATTAATCAGCTTCTTTAAAAGATAATTCTGGTGGTTTTATTGTATATATTGACAGAAATAACTCACATGAATGATGTCTTTACAGAGCTGCAAATGTCCAAGTGAAGCAAGAAAACCTAAATCCACCAGTAGAACTAGACTAAATATTGCTCTAAAAATCAGCACTTCCAGTCTGCAGTAATCCTGGACTAACCATGTGTAGTACACAAGCAGTGAAAAAGTTCTTGGTCTGACACTGAATCATTTATTTTGTTGTTTGTAATAAAATATCTGACAATATTTAACATACATGCATAGAACCATTGGAAGCCAATCTGGGATCAGAATCTTCTTTAAATCTCTGGAAGATTGCAAGCAGAGTTTTAAATTCAATTAGTTCCTCTTCTTTGAATGCAGTTACAACTTGGAAAAAGAAACTCAGATTGTCACCAAAAATGCTACTCCATAATAAATCTTCCCAGGGCAGTTTAATTGAACTGCTAGTTCTTGACAAATTACTAGTATGCATCTCCATTACTATTCAGAACATATGAATATATGAATGATATGAATTATCAATTCACTTCAGTGTAACTAGTATTTGTTTGTTCAGTATTTTACATACAGTCATTCTTCAACTTTCTAAATAGCATTTTAGTTTTGTTGATGAAAATCCTGTTTGTATGCTCAGTTACCTGATCATGAAAATCTAGTTTCAAAGGCCAGAGGATTCTTATTTTAGTTTTCTGTAAAATTGATTGTTGAATTGGTAAGATTTTACATCTGATTTGGTACGTAACTGCTGAGACATTCTGTGTCGTTGCTGTACCATTCCTAAGTTTTGGATCCTGTTAGTTATGAGGATTTTATTGCCCTCCTTTGACAAAAATACATACATATGCATTTTAAAGTAATGGTAGTTTTCACTGATAAAAGGAATACAGAGAAAGATTAAGTGAAGTACAAATATATATATGCAGTATGTAAATAGAATTAGGAGGTGTTCAGCAAAACATCTTTCCCTTGCTAGTTTTTGGGTGAAGGTTGCCCCTATGTGTGCTACTCATTATCTCCCTGCAAGGAAGGAAAGGAGCTGCACTTCTATGATTTTCATTCCTGCAGCAGCATCAAAACATTAATTCTGGGGCCCTTGGAGCTCCCTGAAAAATGAAATGAGCTGCAGTGTTCCCCTTTGCTACCCAGAGGAAAATCATGCCCAAGTTTTTCAATTCATGTGGTCTGTTAGTTCCTTAGAAAAGGCATTCAGTCCTGGGAAGCTCTCCTTTGCAAGGTGCCAGGAAGCAGTGGCAGAGGGGAAGGCTGCTGTCCTGGGGGGCATACAGGGAAGAACTGAGTATCCAGGATGGAATATCCTTATGGAATATCCTTCTAGCAGTTGCCTGAGGTCTGGAGCCAGACCCCCTACCTGAGGGGCAGGGGAAGCCTTATCTCCCAGCAGAATGATGAGTTCCCCTCACTACTTTATTACTGTTTCATACCACATGGAGCTTTTAATTTTTTTGATTGATTGTCCTATTTTATTGCTCAAGTGCTGTGTGGCATATTGCTGGCTTTTGTCACTGGAGTCTGTTTTGAAAGACTGACTTTTATACTGCTTCAGGCTTTCACAGTGAGAACTGCAGCAAATGGCCAAGCCATACACTTTATAGTGAATATTGGCCCGAGTAAATGTGAGGAAAACATGGATTCCATCTAGAGACTTCAGAAATCATGAATCATGTTTTCCTAAGTGATAAACTTCAGAAATACCAGTACAGTGGATGGGGATGATTATTGCACTTGGGGGAGCAGAGTGCACTTCCCAAAGAGTCACACGGGAGCATGGATTGCTGGTAGGGCAGGGGAGAGAGCCTGACCCGCTGGCTATTGGAGATTAAGCAAATTAGCAGGACCTGCAGAAGGCTGTAAAGTGGTGGGAGTGACAGAAGATAACTGATAGGCAACCCTGAAAAGTGTTGCTCAGTGAAAAGTTCCCAGAGGTCACCACATCACTCATGGTGCTGGACAGTCAGCTGTGGGTGCAGCGGGCGCAGCATGCGTGGGGTGGGAGACCTGGAAATGCACACGGACCCCAGCCAGGCAGGACTGGAGTCCTAAAAGATGGATCAGAGCCCGGAGCTTGGCTGGTCACACACCAGCCAGGCAGGACTGGAGTCCTAAAAGATGGATCAGAGCCCGGAGCTTGGCTGGTCACACACCAGCCAGGCAGGACTGGAGTCCTAAAAGATGGATCAGAGCCCGGAGCTTGGCTGGTCACACAAAGGAGAACTTCCTTCCTTCATCATGAAATAGCATTTCAGAAACCTATTTGCTGTGTCTCCTACCTGTGTGCTGTTTGGGTCTTCACAGGTGTTTGGGTCTTCACAGGATTGTTCCAGCATTTAGTACATGTTGGGCCATAAATAAGATAACTAATATAGCTGGAATTTGTTCCAACTGAGCACAGGCAAAACCAATAAAGATGTATGAATATCTGTAAGTTTTGAGAATAAGCAGCATTTTAAAAGGAAATACAGAAAACATCAATGTGAGTTGCCTGCTCTGGTTTAAAAAAAAATAATTGTAGTAGCTTGGACTAATTTGATAGGTCTCAGTTCAGAAAAAGAAAACCACAAGCAAATATTAATGGAACATAGGTACACAGCTGAAGTTAAGCAGGTGCTTAAATGCTTGGCAATACAGAAATGCAGTGATTTAATTAGGATCTTGTTACATTTGACAGGCATATCTGACTTGCAGGCCAGAGAGAGAGCAACAAGAAAAGCTAATTTTAGGCAAATGCCTCTGGATCCCAGTCTGTGGCAGGAGGAGAGGCAAGCTGCATTTCAGTAAGGAGTTTGTATCTTCTATGAGAGCAGTTGGTAAGATGAGTATTCCATATTCCAGGCCTGCAAAACTCCCTGGGATTATTAAGCCAAGTGACTATTCAAAAAGAAAAAAAAAAAAATCAGGCAAAAGAAGTGCAAGGTTTTCATTTGTTTTCTTTGTTGTTCATCTGCTGAGTCAAGTGTTGGCCTTCACTTTCTCCACCCATTGACAGTGAAACAAGGAATATGTGCTCTGCTGCAGGTTTATTTGATTGGGGTTTTTTCCAGTAAGGGGTGACTCATGGTTTTTTCTTCAGAGTACATAATATAGTGTATCAGGTTTAGTTGCTGCATTAGTACAATGAGCTGAAATCATTAAATTGATTCCACATGTGATAAATACCAGATTAAAACAGTCAGCAACCCCTCTGTATACCTTCGTATCTTTAATCTTGGTAACATCATAGTAGTAAAGCTGTTGAAAAGAAAAAGATAATAATAATTCCATGGAAACTATTTGGGTATCTGCACTGTGAGTTTGGCAGGACTTCACTAGCTATCCACGGCGTTTTTAGGACAGGTAAAGGAAGTGAACTGTGAAATGAAAAATTAAAAGTCCCAGAAACTTCTTTGCCTCTGCCTATTCATCAAGGATATGGTGGCCATTAAAAAGAAATCAAGCGTTCTCTTGTTCTGTCCTGGATCAGAAATGCTAACTGTAGTTATTTTAGTACCAATTATGATTGACTTTAAATACTTTTCTGATTGTAGAATTTACCACAGAAAAATAGAACAGTATAATAACCACTCTGGTTAATTTAAAATTTCGACAGTACTCCCAAACTTGGGGGGCACCTCTCGCTTACAGGGTAGGAGCTGAGAGTTTAGAATCATTGAAATGCTTCAGTGATGTTTTCCTCAAAACAGTGTCTGAATGTATGCTTAATTGTCACTTTTTTGGCTGTCTTTTAAAATTCCTCTTGTCTTTAAGGGCATTAAGACATTGCTAGGAGTATTTTGAAAGGTTTTCAATGTCTTTTTTGACCGGTGAACTGAAAAATAAATGCAAACTACTATTTTGTTCATCTTGTTTTTAAACTGAACTGCATTATCAACTTAGTGTGTGCTCTGAAGGTATTGTTAAAAGTGCTTTGAAAACTTGTAAATCCCTGTAATTTATGTTCCTGTAGTCTCAACTGCTTCTTTCTGTCCTTCTGGTTTTAATTTGAATGCAGTCTTGTCTGGGTGTGTACCTGTAAAACTCTGTTTTTCCAAGTACAATTTACAGTCGTGACCCTCAGTTTTACAGTGTTCCAACCTTATAGGAGCTTCCTCCTATGCCAAAAAGCCAACTTTGGGTCAAACAGCTCTTTCATATTGTAATTGTCTAATCAAGGTTACTTGGAACAGATCCGATTTGGGCATTTTTTAGTTTATGGCAAAGATTTTATAAGAATATCAAGTGAATTGGAAAGGTTCCTTTGTAGGAGAACAGTGATAGCATTGCCTCATTTCTTCAGATGTATACAGTTGTAAACTTAGCCTTCTTCATGACAACAGTCCCATTTATCTAAACAATTCTCCTTTTAGAGCCAATGGCACTGATAGAAACCGAGATAAGGAATACAGATGGGAGGATCTCTCCAAGTCTCTCCTTACAGAAACTCCTGGCTGGGCAGCTCACAATCCCCTTTTCTTTTTGGTGCCTGAGAATGTGTGGCAGACATCACCCATGAAACACAGTCCTCTCAAATTGCCAGCTCCAGGAAAGGATGGTCAAGCTTCAGGAGGGTTTTTTAAATCCTTGTGATTTCTTCCTGGATTTTTTTTTCCCCCCCATTCTTGGCAGGCGTTGGGGTTTTGTCTTTCATGGCTCTAACTTAGAATAGTCCCTGAGCTATAATTCTTTGTCTTTTGAATTAAGGTATTAAATTATCTATTTTACTGTAATCTGTAAATTAATCCCTTGCTTATTTGCTGTCTTTTTGGGTGATACAGAAAAAAAAGAACTTTCAGAGCTTTATATTTTTTATATTACTCCGCAATAAAAATAGTACTTGCACACTGAAACAGAAGTTATTTGAACTAAATGTTATAGGCTTTATTTTTAGTACTTAACTCCTCATCCATGCTCATTTTTTTAGCATGACTTCAGCACCCTTGGTGGTTAAGAGGAAGAGAAGAACAGAGATCACGTGGTTTCATTTTGTTCTGTTTATATTTTCAGATCATTGTACAATCTGGCCGTCACCCCACGGTGCTGCAAAAACTCTGCCAGTTGCCTTTCCAGTATTTCAGTGACCCTCGTTTAATCAAAGTGCTCTTCCCTTCGCTCATAGCTGCGTGTTACAACAACCCTCAGAACAAGATCATCCTGGAGCAGGAGATGAGCTGTGTTTTACTGGCCACCTTCATCCAGGTACGGCTGCAGCGCTGCGCTCGGCAAACAGCAGTGCAGCACTTCCAGATTCTCTGCAGCTCTTCTCAAACCACAGCTTGTGCCTGTACTCAGGGCACCTTACCACACTAAAAGTTCAGGTTCTCACTATCTGGTTTTCGTTAAAAGTTTTTCCAGTTTTCATTTAAAGTTACTGGAGGTACTGGGAAGATTTGATGTCGATCTTAAAATATTTATTTTTTTAAAAATTCCTGCTCATATAGCATCTCTGAAATTGGTATATTAATGTGTTTACATATAAATGTACAGTTGTATACTGTGTACTATAGATTTACAGAGAACTGGGTAAATGTGTATATTTTATGCAGAAAATACACAAAACATATGTTACCAGTCTAATCTTGCAATCTTTATTTTTGACAGTAAGCCACCGAGGTCATTACAAATACTGTTTTGAATAAGGATTTGCATTATTTTTCTTCCCTTTGTCTAAATTTATATGCTATCTTATCTATCAGATTTTTTGCCTACCTCATGCTTTTCAGGCATTTTATTGACTGCTTCCAGTGAATAAATGCAGTTTTCATAAACACTCTGCTGTTAAAAATAATATGCTTTTAGGAGTCTGTAACCCTGTATCAGTCACCTGAAAGTTACTGTTGCTGATAAAGAAATGTTAATCAAACTGCTTTCCCTAATGCTTTACAGCTAGTCCAAGAACAGGCTACATGCATTTGAGAGAGAAAGTACAAGAACTAAATATTTACTAAAAGTCTTTGCATAACATCAAATTTATGAGTGCAGCTACTTTTTATTCTTTTAATACTAAAATAATTGCAGAGCAGGTTTTTTGAAAGAAATTTGGAACTTAGTATTAAAAACATTTACCATATAGCAATGAACTTCTGGTTAAATACACAGCTATAATTCATCTTCTTTGACTTTCTTATAGTGAAACTGAAAAAAATAATTTATGCGTTATTCATAAGTGCAGCAAGTTTAGTTTGGTTTTTTTTCAGCTAAGAAACAGGGGAGTGGAGGAGAATATTCCCTATATGAATAATTAAGTTTGTTTACCTTGGTTTCTGTTCTATAAGAGATGGAATGGCACTAAAATCCCCAGTAGCTACGGTAAAGCGTAAAGTATATTTATAAGGGTCAGTGTTACTAATTTGATTTCCAGTTAGTTATGTCCCAGATGGCAAGTTCCTGTTCTGTTCCTGATATCCCAGATGGCAAGTCCGTGTACTGTGCCTGCAGGCTTTTAAAGAAAGGTGTTCTGTTAAAATATGGAAGAGTTGTGTGTGCTGTAAAGTGTCCTGTCAGTGCTGACCTCCCTGGTCCTTCAGTATTTTGCCCATTTTAGAGTCTAATCCCGAATGTTGCACACGCACACGTGGAGAGCAGTGCTGGCAGGATCCAAGGAATGCTCAGATCCTGCACACACAGAAGGGACTTGCCACTCTACTTCTGTTTCAACTCGCTGCTGTTTGTCAAGCAAATCTCTCATTTGCTTCAGTAGAAGGTTTGGGAAAGACTGTAAAATGTTGCCCTGTGACTAGAAAATGAGATTCTTCCTTTGCCAGGGAACGCAAAAAGAAGTCCCGTTTACGTAAAAGTTTGGTGGTGTGTACGAATATAACACTTAAATACAGTGTGTTAAATGTGCAGCCAAAATCAAAGGAAGAGCATTTCTGCATTTTACAGCGCTCTCCCTACCGATAGATTTGTTTCCATGAGCTGAAGTTTGCATCAGCCTGTTTATTTTTGTTACTTCTGTTTGGAGATGTGCAGAAATAAGTAGAAACATTCAGGAGTACCCATGATTTGCTGCGTTGTATCTGATTTGGGATAATCCCTTCTTCAGCATTCTGCTGGGTGGAGACTCGAGCACAGGACAGGATCTGTGGTGGGGAGCTGGCTGGTTCCGGGCGAGCTCGGTGTCCGTGCTGGCTCCGAGGACGCTGCATCCCAGCGCCCGCCAGCAGCGGGACCGCGCAGTGCTGCACGCTGGGGGCACAGCTGGGCACAGCTGGGGCACAGCTGGGCACAGCTGGCTGCCGAGGCCAGCAGCGCTGGGCAGCGACTCCACGTTCTCCCAGGAGATCAGCACCTCAGGCTCCTGCTTTGCTGGGAAGCACAGCCATTGAAATTGGGATCAGTCTTGAATTCTGTATTTGAAGTTGGGAGCAAAAATCTGAAACACCGTTTGTTTTACAGAAGCATGGCTGTGGTAAATAAAAATCACAATAATAACTATTTTCTAAGAAGACATGAAAGCCTTGGATTCTCTGTTGTGTACTAAAAATATTTTTTTTTAAAACAGATATAAATAAATGTATAAAAATCCACTGTAAATTACAGAATTTAAGTGCTGGCAGTATTGTGTTATGATATGTAGCAAACAAGCCAGAGTTTGTTAATTTACAGATTACGTGAAGCATTAGTATTTTTGAATTACTATGAAGACTTTAAAATGTCGTTTTAATTCCGCAGATGTCAGATCTGAAAACCTGATTTTTTTTTGTTTGTTTTCCCCCACAGGATTTTGCACAGAGCTCAGGCCAAATGGAAAATCAGTTATCTCAGCAGAGGGGTACGTTCCCTGCAGTGTAACAGAGTAACAATTGGGTAACAAAATGTGTAGATACTGTGATTTAAGTTCTTTGAATCCACATAGCTGAGAAGAAATACAGTAAATTGCAGCACGATTTTACAGTTTGGGGGTGGGCTCCCTGGCTTACATCCTGACCTACACATACGTGTCTTCCAGTCTGCTGCTCGTCTATCAGGGATTCAGACTGTTAATCTTCATTCAATGCTATGTGGTATTGTGTCTTAAAACGTGATACTGTACCTGCACATATTTAATTAGCTGACACAAAGGCTGCCTTCAAAAGTTTTAGGTTGCAGAAGCTATGCAGCCATGCCAATACACCCAGGCAGCCAAAAATCTCTAAAATACCATCCTGTAATTGTCCTTTAAAGTTTGTCAGTTCGCAGAAGACTCGTGACTTTTTTTTCCCTCTCGGTTATTATAAACTTTATTTTAAATGCAGTCAACCTTTTTAGGCTAAATATTTGAAAGATTCTCAGCTGAGATGGCTGTTACTTGCTAAACACATCTGAAATTCAAGTGTTGATGGGTATCTGGTCTTGAGTATCGTGCATAAAATGCGATGCTCGGACAGTCATTTCTCCCTCATAACAAGTAGAAATCCACCACCATTTCCTCAGCGTTTGCCAGGAGATGAGTGGTTCTAGGTATAAAGCATAAAGCTTTTGTTTAAAAATAAATTATGAAATTAAGGTAACTTTATGGAGATTTTTACTGTCAACATCAGACATCTCAGTCTGAAGGAGATTCGTGCAGTGTCTGCAGCACCAGCTTTCCAGGATTGTGTTTACGTGAGAATCTGCTCAAGAAACATCTAAAATCCAAGTGGAAAACTTGCTTTTTATTTTCACTATTCAAACCGGAGGAACTTAGAAACAAAGATGTGGTAACATGTGAGTGTGATTTCTAAACATTCCCCAAAAAAAAGTTAACTTCATAATAGTGTAGGCAGGATTATTTTTATCTGTTACAACACTTGAATGTGAAGGATGGTTTCCCCAAAACCAAATGGGAATAATAACAGAGACGGGAATAAAACCGGAAAGCACAAACTTCATAGTTGGGTGCTGCGTGGAGGGTCAGACCCTCAAACCTGTGCACAGTGAAATCCTGTCCACATCACTGTGTGCTCTCGGGAGTGAAAGCTGCATTTGTGCTCATGCTCTGAGCTCTGGGGAGGCAGGAGCACAACTCTTCTGCAGCCCTTTGTGGTAAAAAAAAGAAACTGCTGAGCAGAAAATGCTGCTGAGTAGAACGAGGCTGAGCTGGTGCCTGGTGTGTCCAAGAACATGAAGTGTGCAAAGATGTGTGATGTTCCTCTGCGTAGGGCAGAGAGCCTGATCAGCTCACAGATGGAAGCCTTTGCTCATCAGAGCCTCTGTCCCCATTCTTAAAGCCAAGCGAAGATGTCCCGAGCTCCACAGAAGTGTCACCCCCGTGGTCTGAGAAGATTTGGGTAGGGGGAGGGGAGTAAATTACTTAAAGTATCTCAAATTGGCTGCACATTCATTATTCTTGTTTTATTGCCGTCTTATCTTGAGGGAATAACTTGGTAATTTTATGTTCTGTCTTCAACAGGGAAATTTCTCAGTTCTCAAGATTATCTTGAGCTCTCCAACAGATTCCCCCGGCAGTCCTGGGAAGAAGCTCGACAGTTCTTCTTGAAAAAATAATAGTTGTATTTAGTTTTTAAATCCCTAACATTGTCACACTGACCAGCTCCTGCTGACTACCTTCTTTAAAACGCTGTTCTGAAATGGTTTTGATACTCTAAATACTTATCCTATAGATACATAATTTGCACTATTTATATAAGTACTGTAGATACTTCCAAGTTCTGTTTTGTAATTTTGATAATTTGAGTTTATTTCGTTCTTGTATTCGATGTCATGATTTTGGTGTTTTCTGCCCTGTGGTGGGACTTGCACTGCAGAACTGCTGAAATAAGGTTGCAAATAGAGAAAATATGTTCTATATATCTTGTAATAAAATAACTTATTCTGTCTTGTGTGATCTCTATGTTAAAATCATCAGTATGTTTGAATTACCATGAACAACACGGTTCAGAAAGAGAGGAAAAAACCACTCATAAGATGTCTTTTTCGTTAATCAAGAGTCAATCAGAATCAAATCAAAGTAATTCTGGCCCTGGGGAAAGTTGGCTTATAATTTTTTGGGTGATTGAGGGTACGTCAGCCAAGACAGATATTTCTGACGTCTGGGTTAGACTCGAGCAAGGCTCGTTGAAGCCTCTGGTCGCTCGCTGCGCGGTGAAGGCTCCGCGGCGCCGTGTCCGAGCCGGAGCCGCTTCCCGCGCGCGGCGGCGCTGAGGGGGCGCGCGACNNGCCCGGCCGGGCTGGCGCGGGCCTGAGGCGGCGGCGGTCCTGAGGCGAGGCCGCGCGCCCCGCTCGAGTCCAGCCCGGGAGAAGGCGCGGAGCTCCAGCCCGACCCCGACGGAGCCAGGTAACCGCGGGGGCCCCGCGGCGGGGCTGGGAAGGCGGCAGGATCCCCATCCCCACCTGTCCCCAACCGGGAGAATGCCCGTCCCGGCGGTGCAGAGCAGCCCCGGGCTGAGTCGGCCCCGCAGCGCGGGCCGCTCCGTGCGCCCCGACGGCAGCTTGCCCTGGGAGCCCGGTGTCTGCACACCCGTTCCGCAGTCTGTCGGGGTGGTGGAGCCACCCCGGCGCCGCGCTGCCCATTCCCTGCAGCCCGGAGGGCTTCGGCAGGGCCCAGCTCTCCCCCCGCTGCCCGGGTGCCCGGGGATGGGGACGGGGACGCGGCTCGCCGTGGCGTGACCTCGGCCGGGCCTGCGATCCCGCGGGGAACTGGTCCTGGGCGGGTAAGGGGAAGGCGCGGGAGATGGAGCGGCCCTGCCGCGCTCCCAGGTGATGCCAGAGGCAGATAAGGAGTCGCCGCCTGGCTCTGGATGGGGGGGAGGGATACGCGGGAAGGTAGGGTAGGGCTCGCCTCGCCTCGCCGCCCCGGGGGAGCCCCCCGCCGCCCAGCCCCGCCATCCCCAGGGAGGAGGCGAGGCGGCCCCGCACCGCGGCAGGTGCTGGCACGGCCGGGCGAGCCTGGAGGCTACTCCGAAAGGGAAACCTGCGCTCCGCCTCCCCAGTTATAAATAAGCGGCCCCGGTTCTGAAAGCCGATTAGCGCGGTGCGGTGAGGCCGTGCGGGAGAAGCCGGGGCTGTGCCCGTCCCGACCCGCTTTGTTCCGCTCCCTATCCGTATGGCCTCGCCGCTCCGCGCCTGGGGTGCCCCTTCGCCGCCGTTCCGCGACTTTTTTAGTTCGTTTTTGTTTTTTTTTCGTTTAAATCCAGTTCTGGTTTTTTTTTTTTTATTAAGTCCAAAATATTTAATCCCACTATTCAACCGCCGACTCTGACAATAAATAACAATAACTTACTTTTGATCGTTAAAGGCGCAAACAATCCGTCCTTCGTCCATAGATAACTTAACATTATTAGTACTTGTTTTCCCGTTAAAATCTCGCTTCCGTGTCCCGTTTTTCCAGCGATTGTGCGGGGCCGGGCACCGCGGCCCGGGAGAGGCATCGGTGTGAGATGAGGCTGGACGGCGCGGCTCCGCGGAGGAAGGTCCAGGCCGGCTCCGCGGCCGCACGCCGGAGGAGTCTCTCCCCCTTTTGTCGATTTTGTTTTATTATTTATTTTTCCCTTTCAAAAAGGGAAGAAAAACCGTCCCCAGCGCAAGCGGCGGGCGAGGCAGCCTGTCACCGTGCCGGGCTTCGGCGGGGAAATCCGCGTTTCTTTGGGGAAAAGAAACATCGAAATCCGCAGGGGAAAAAAAAAAAAACCACGAAATAACCAGGGCGGGGGCTCTCTCTCCGGTCTGGTGAAGGCAGCGAGGATCCCGGTGCTTTTTTGGCCGTCAGTAACATATTTTTTGTTTGTTTTTAAATAAGAATAATTAAAAAACAAAGGCGTTTGTCCGGCGCTCTGGGAGCGGCCTGGGGCCGGGTGTCTCATGCAGGGAGCGCAGGCATGCGGAGATCCCGCGGCAGGGCGGACGGGCAGCTTCACGTCTCGGCCGGGCTGGGTACCATGCTGTTGGGGGTGTCGGGGAGCTGGGAGGACAGAGAGGTCACGTCGCTGCCGGAGGAGGTGCCCAAGGAGCCGGACTCGGAGAAGGAGACCTGGGGGAGCAGCGGAGGTGAGGGCCCGGCGCGGTCGCCCCCTGCCCCGTCCCCCTCCCTCAGCGCCCGGGCCCGGCGGGTCGGGATCTGTCCGTCCCCTGCGGCCCGACGGACGGCCCGGCGCGGCTCACCAGCTGCTGGAAGGCGGCGGGCTGCTCCAGGTCGCTCTGCAGGGCGAACTCGCTGAGTGCCTTCCAGGGCGGCTGGTAGGTCTGGACCTCCACGGCGCTGCCCTGCACGGCGTTCTCGTGGCGGATGGGGCTGCCGGCCACCAGCGGCGTCCCGGTGAGGCCCTGCAGGCTCTGCGGGCACACGGGGATTTAGCGCGACTGTCGCCCGAGCCCCCCACCCACATCTCCCTCCCCAGCGGGGAGGGCGGGCGCTCACCGTCTTGTCGCTGTGCTGCTGCTGCTGGAGCTGCTTCATGAGGATGGACTTTTTCTTGTCCTTGCATCGCTTGTTCTGGAACCAGACGCGTATGACGCGGGGACTCAGCCCCGTCATTTCCACAAGCTGCTCCTTCATCAGGGCGTCGGGGCGCGGGTTGGCGGCGTAGCAGGTCCGCAGCGTGTGCAGCTGCTTCTCGTTCAGCACCGTCCGCACGCGGGTGGTCTTCTCCGCCGCCTTGTGCGCCGGCGGCCGCGGGGCGGGCGGCCGCCCGGGCACCGGCTCTGCGACGGGCGGGGAGGGCGCGCNAGGAGCTGGCGGCCGCAGGCGGCGCAGCGGAAGCACTCCAGGTGGTAGACATGGTCGCGGGCGCGCATCACCAGGTCGCTGCTGCTGAACGCCGCCCGGCACTGCGCGCACTTGATGCCGAAGAGCCTGCGGGGACGCGACGCGCCGTCAGGGCCCGCGGCCGCGCCGTCGGGGCGGCTCCAGGCGGTGCCGCGGGGGCGGGCAATGGCCGAGAGTAGGATTTTCGTTGGGGGAAATTTGGGGAGCTTAAGGGGCTTTTGTGCTTTTTGGGGTCTGGGTTATTTTTTTTTTCTAACGAGCGTTGGCGCGTTCGGGGTCACCTGCTGTAATCCCGTTTGCAGTAGGCCTTGCCGTCGCGCAGGAAGCATGTGCAGGTCTCGTCCAGGGGCTGCCCGCACTCGGCGCACTTGAGGCAAGCGACGTGCCACTCCAGGTCCGGCGACACCCGCAGCAGGAAGGGGTCCTGGATGCGGCCCCCGCAGCCCGCGCACAGGGCCAGCCCCGGCCGCCCTGCCGGGAGCGAACGGGGTACGGTCAGAGCCAGCAGTGTGCCAGAGCAGAGGCCAGCAATTAGGGAAAGGCACTTTTTCTTTTTTACACTTCATCCTTTTTTCTTATTCTGATTTGTTGTGGGTTTTTACCAAATATAGGAAGAAAGACAAATAAAGACAGACACACGGACAGAAAGAACGGAAACACGAAAGGAGACAAATTAATACGGGAGAAAAAAGAAAGAAAGAAAGAATGAAAGAAAAAAAGGCAAATAAATACAGAAAGAGACATAAAATCAGAATTTCGGAAAAGGAAAATAAAAGCAGAGACACAAAAACAATAAAACAACGGCTGAGGAAAACTTGAAAGAAACAAGGAAAGAAACAAAGAAAGAAGGAAAGAAAGAAAAAGAAATTAAAATAGTATGATGGAAAGAGATATAAAAGCATCTAAAACCCAGAGACGGTTAAAATGGGAACACGGACAAATGAAAACAATAAGAGACATGCAATCAAAGAGACAGAAAAAAAACTAAACAAGAACAGAAAAAAAAAAAAATTAAAAACTGAAAGAGAAAAAAAAGACAAACTGAAACACAAAAGAGATAAAGAAAGAAAAATGGTAACACGGGCAAAGAAAGAAAGGAAGGAAGGAAGAGCAGAGGGAAGCAGAGAAAGAAATGGAAACAGCCGAAAGAAATGAGCTCAGCGGCGCGGACAGCAGAAAGGACATGTATTCGGTGAGGAACGGGGCCAGCGGGGCCGGGAAGCGTTGGGCACGAACGGGAATAGCGGCACCGGAGTTGCCGCGGGCCGAGCCCGCAGCCGCCCGCGCCCGCCGTGGGGCCGCAGCCCTTCCCGGCGCTGTCAGCGCGCCCGCGGTCCGCCAGTCCACCCGACGGCAGAGGC
>VZSE01007211.1:299384-420500 GCA_013398275.1 Promerops cafer | reverse complement strand
CGCGCGGCCCCGGGCCCCGCGGGAGAAGCTCCTCCGCGCCTTATGCCCCGGGCGGCCGCGGGACCCTCCGCCCCGCCCGCCGCGGTGCGCCTCGGCCCTGCGTGCTCAGGGAACGGCGGCATCGCCAGCCCGAGGAGAAGGAGATTCACTGTAGCTTTCTTTCCCCCTCTGTTTTCCCTGTTATTCTTCTTGACTTTTAGTTCGCCTATTATTTTCTCCTTTTATTTCCCTCCTCCTTCTCTTTCTCGTCTCGTTTGCATTTTATTTCGTTGTTCTTTTCCCCGCGTTTCGGCGTGCCGCTGGCAGGTGCCCGCGGGCGGGCGCGGCGGGACAGCCCCGGCGTGCGCAGAGGAGCATGTCCGCGGCAGACGGGAAGGGGCTGCGCGGCGGACGCCGGGTCGACACTGCGCACCCGCGGAGCAGTTCCCTGCTGAGGCCCGTGTGCGGGAGAGCCGCCCCAACAGACCCGAACAGAACCGACCGCATCGTCGGGGTGGCCGTCCCGGGCAGCAGCCCTGTGACGAGTTGAAATTAGCGGAGAAAAATAGTATTTCACCGCATTTTCATGCACCTGATTCCGTGCTGTTCCCGCAGCTGAACCTCTCCTGTTGCTTTTTTATGCCTTCTGTTATTTTTTCTTCCCTCTTTCCCCCCAGTCACCATGGGCTTCCCGGCATTAGCAGAAAAATAGGGAAAGCACTTCCGTGGCCTTTGACTCAGTGTTGAATTCCCAAAGACTTTGCAGCACAGCAGCACGAGTGCCTCGCGAGGTCCAGGAAAGCTTATACATGCTGGAATTGAGACTGCGGCTGTCTTGGGGCTTTGGTCCTGTCTTTCTCCTCCATGCAATCACCTTTTTAATTTTACACATTGAATTTGACAGGCATTTGCCAACCTGTATGGCTTGGGAAGGACAAGGTGACTTTAGATGTTGGCTTAGGAAGGGCAGGCTGCGCTCTTTTTTCTCAGAGGAGGGAGGCGGGATGGGTTTTCCAGCTGAAGCACTTGTCTTTTGTGCGAGTCAGACACCCTGCCGGTATGGAACCCCAGAAGCTGGGGAGGGGGAGAGGACCCTTTGGATAAAGTGCTTCGTTATTTGACCCGCTCTCCCAGCCTGGCCACAGCCCCTGCTACCCCTCTGAGGATCCCAAATGTTGAAAGCAAGCGCTTAAATTTGTACGATAGCTGCGGGGGAAAGGAGGATGGATGGTATTTGAAGCACCCACTTCAGCATGTCACCAAGAGATTTTGGTATCCCCGCCTGCCCCTGCATGTGCGAAGGTGCAGAGGCACGGTGCAGCAGTGACATCCTCAGGGCAGGGTAAGCCCGTGTGTTCCCTACCTGTGTGACGCCTGCTGGGGGTTGTGCTCTGACTGCTGCCTGCGCTAGCGTGGCTCGCTTGCCACTGGCAGAGCTGGGTGGGGGGTGAGAGGTATGAAGGCGATTGGAAAAGTTTGGTTGGTTCTTCAAACTGGGGTGACCCCGAGGGATGGGTGATGGGAACCTCTACAGCACTGTGGGGCAGCACATGTCCACGCCTGGGCACCTGGCAGGAAAGAGGGTACAGAAGAGTGACTTCAGCCTGAGCCAGAATTCAGAGTCCTGGGTGAGTCAGTATCTGCATGTGTTAACAATAAAATGCAAAAATGTCAGAGTGATAGGAGAATGAGACATGTCTAAGAATACAGCAGCTTGGCAGGGATGCTCTGTATTGCATCACCCTTTTCCCACTTGAGGGCAGGATCCTGTCTGCTCTCCCAAACCTCCCACCAGTTTAGGAATTAGTAAAGTTACAGCTGAGCCAACCAAACTTTTCCAAACCTGTGCAAAGCTGTGCTGCAGTCACACCTGTATCTGAACAGAGTAATGTGCTGACACCAGGCAGTTATGTTTGGACCGGACTCACTTCACAACCAGGCAGGCAGGAACAGGGTAGGCAGTGCTGCACAGGCAGTTTAGTGGAAAAGCCCAAAAAATTACTTGCCAGGGAAGTGTTGAAAGCCCTGAATCTCCTCTATGTGAAATACAAAAATCTTTAAAATTACTACAGGTAATGCCATGAGGCATTGAACCAGCTCGATAACCACATGTTTTACAAACAAGGTAATTGTTGGTTCATCTGAGGGAGGGTAAGGGAAAGCACATCATAAAATCATGGAATAATTCAGTCCAGGAGGCACTTTTGGAACACTGCATTCAGGTAACTTGGAACTGCTGGAAACATTTTCTAGTCAAAGCCGAACGCAATCTCTCCTGCCACACTGATTACTCCTTGCTCTCCTCCACCCAGTGTCCAGAGATTCCAATCCCTTTGTGGTTGGGTTTGGTGTGAGAGCTGGCAGAAGCTGCCTGGCCATGGGGTGAAGCTGGCTAATGGTACTTCCTGCTCTCTACAGAGCAGCTCTGGGGTTTGCTCCCAAATAGATATACAAGTTCCCTCTAGGAGGGGGAAACGGTAACTGTTTTTTTTTTGTTTGCAGCAGATTGCAAAGGCAGTAAATGCTGATTCTTTCAGAGCCAACCATGGATTAAGTCCATTATAAAATTAAAACAGATGGAACACAATTTCACTTACATTACAAAAAAGGACAGGAACCATCTGCAATAAGATCTAGCATTGCAAAGCTATTGTTATCATGTTACCATTAAAACCTTTGATGAAGAGTTTTCTTTCTTTCACAAACTTGCTCACATGAAACAAATGTTTTATTTATCCATCTTCCTAAGATAGTCATATTTTATTAAGAAGTCGATGTCTCTCAAAAAACCTCCTTTGGTCCTAGCAGAATATGGCAAAACAAAGAAATGTTGTAAAACTCCAACACTGAGACACTGGGAGCTTCAATGGGGCAGATGTAGCCAAATGAGAATTCCCTATACATTTTTCATTTAAAAAACATTTCCTTGTGTTTGGGCACAATGTCTGATACTGAAAATAGATAATTAATGAGATAATGGGATACTGCATGTCACCTCCTGTCCAATGGGATTATCTGATGGCTAATTATGGACAGATTGTGATTAATGTGATTATGGATTGGATATTAATCTGATTCTGGATTGATCTAGTTATGTTTTAGTCTGCTCCAAATGGTTAATTGGATCTGAGATAATAGAAATGCAGCTTGCACCAGATTTTGCCACATCAGTTGATGAAGTATCTTTTGATCTGGGTGGGTTGCGAACAATAAATTATTTACAGCTGTTGAGAAAATGACTCTTCCTTAGAATGTAGTCATTCATTTTATTTTCGAGAGCCTTTGAAAACAAAATCAATATCCTTTCTAAAAGGAGATGTTGACAAAAGAAAGGCACGTACATAACTCACAAACAAATGTGACGAAATTAAACAGTGGTTAACCCGGTGGCCTAATGTCTGGTGATGCATTTGAATTGCTATGTGGAGCTTTGGGCTCAATTCTTCTGAGACCAGCAGGGGTTGGGAGCATTGCAGGCAAACAGGGCCCAGCACTGGGGAAAGTGGTGTTGCACAAGAGCTACTGCCAGCCCTGCTAGTGATTAAGAATCAGCCATGGTAACATGGCAAAGGGAGCCCTTGCCATTTTTCCCCTCCGGATAAGAAGGATTCAGAAAGTTCATGAGTGCAGAAAAGACTTATTGGCCCATCTCCTCCGGTCTCCTTCATACCAGACCATGCAATTGGACACAGAATTATTATTTTTTTCCCTCACAGTGAGCCTGTTAATTTATGGTTGACCTCAGACATCTCTCCCAGAGATGCATCTGGTCTTGGTGTCGCCTGCCAGTTCAGGAGAAGCTGCCTTGCTCTTGCATCCTGCTTGTTAACTACTTTCACTGGAATGGACATCCAAGTGTATAGTTTAGGTTCAACCCCCAGACACTGGATCTCATTGTGCCGTTATCTGCAGGATTAAAGGCAATGGGTAAATTGCAGACTTTGTAGACTTCGTCTTAGACTTCGTGACAGGGCAAGCAGGAGGTACATTAGCCTTTGTCACCATGTGCTGTAAGTGGCAGGTAACATCACCAGAAGGTTCTCCTCCCTACTGGGCTCTGCAATAAAAATATCAAAAATCAAGCAGGTCCCAAAACACTGCAAACAAGGCCTACTGCAGCTGCTGTGCTTACACAAAAGTGCTATTGACTGAGCTGAAACAGAAAGAAAAAAGGAAAAAGTAACTTTTCCTGAGAAGTCCTTAGAGGCATGGAAAGAGCTCTTCCCTGGAATGACTGTCCCTGCTGCTGCAGGAATGGCTCGGGCTGGTGTGAGTGGGAATACAGTGGCATCTGGACTCCTTTCCAGCAGTGCAATGGGCAAAAAAGTGCAGCTACCCCTTTAAAAAATAGTGCTGGTACAACCCGTCAGAGAATTTTACACATATCTGCCATTAATGACAAGGCGAGCTGAGTGCAGAAGGAGGTTGGCAAGCTGCAAAACCCAGCTCAGGTGTCTGCACTGGGAGGGCAGCAGAGCTCTTCTCCCCAGCATTGTTTCCCTTGTCCTCCACGAACCACCATCACTCCTGGGCAGGACAAGTTGCCTTCCAAGGTAACCTGAGCCTTTGCTTTCAGGAGATTATGAGGGTCCCGTTTTGCCTGTGAGCTTGGTGGAAAGGGTTTCTTGAACTCCTCAGGTGATCTTCTTGTTCAGGAATATGTGTCAAGTGTGATGTTACTCCCAGGCTCTCTTGTTACTTTGACTGGCACATGGAAATTATTAGTGAGAGAGAGTAGTTTATTAAAAAAGAGAAAATAACTGCCTGTGATCCTTTTTTAGGCTCAGTATTAGAAGCGTTGTCCTTGCTATGGGGTAGCTTTGGGGGAGCTCTTTCCTCTGTGCCCCACTTTGTAAGCAGGGCTTGTGGTGGTGTCCCCTTCCAAAGGGTTCTGTAAGGCCTCATGAAAGACCAGCTGCTGCTCTGAGCCATGCAGGTGAGTGGCTGTAAGGTGATCTGAGCAGAGCACTAAGCACACCTGTGGCAGTCTGTTTCAAAGGACCTCCAATGTCAGACATATGGAGATGAGTCTTTGTGCCAGTGATGAGGAGGGGCAGAGGGCAGGACTCTGGGGACAGCATCCCTCCTTGTGTACAGCTCGTGACTTGGGCAAGGGGTGAGTGCAGGGGGTCTGGCAACGTCCTGGGGTGGCTGAACCACTCGGACCCCGTGAGCTCACAGCACTTGGGCACAAAATATTTCAGCAGCAGAAACCTCTCCTGCTGCTGCTTCCAAGGTGGGTTTTAGTCCCGTCCAGTGCTGGGCTGTGGGTCCTGTCCATCAGTTTGGGGGTCCTGCTGAGCTGTCAGCAGGTTGTAGTTGCTTTAACACTATTGGATTTTGACAGATTAGGAGGTGAATCCTTTCATATGTTGGGGAAGCTTCCCAAATGAAGCTCTTTTAATTTATCTGAGTCAGCTATCCCAGGGGTGATTGCAGGAGGAGTAAGCTAAGGATGACCTGTGACAGAGGGGACCATCATAGCAGTAATAAAAAAAATTCCTGCTCTTCACTAAATCCCTTAGTCATGAGGCTGTATTAGCCGGATTCCATATGTTTTAATTAGGAATTATGTATTTTAAGAAAACCAAAATCCGATTCTAGGGAAGATATAATGTATTTATAATGGTCCTTGTTTCATTTGGCTTTTGTAGAGATACCAGTACAGGTCCCTGTCCTTCTTTGCAACCATATTTTTAAAAGTTTGAATAATCGATGTTATTATTTTTTCTTTTCCCCAATCCCAATAGTGTGAAAAAATGTAATTCTCTTTCCATTGCAGAAACTGGGTCAGCAGATCCTAATGAAATAATCCTGGATAACAATGCACCATACAAGGATCTGCTTCCACTAATTAATGACTAATTTTCTTTCAAAATACAAAGTAGTAACTTCTGCCTGCAGTGGACAGTGATTCTACTTCAGTGGCACCTGTTTGTTGCATGTTTTCCATATTTATTATTGTCATGGGAAGGTCAAATAGAAAAAAGCTTTTTGCCATGGTTCAGCTTGTATGGATCATGTTGATATAATCCCTACCTGATTACAGTTATAAGCTCCTAAAACACTGGCCATAAGTGATAAAGACTTCCTTTGTGCTTCAGGCTGTAATCCGCATCAAGCCAGTTTCAATAAGGATTTGTGCATCTGAAGTGTTGCTGAGGATTTGAATCAAAATTATAAACAGAAAATATAATAAAAATCCTGTCATGTCTCTGAATTGGTGATGCTACACCTTAAAATCTGACCTAAAGAGCAGCAATGTCACTCTGCTCATGAAAATATATGTGTGCTATGAAACCAGACACACAGCAAAAGGATCAATTCAATCTTGGCTATGATGCATTTAATTAATTTTGATAGTAGCTCACTTTTGTTTTAGTGTGAGGCAGTAACACCCCACCTTGAATGAGATCACTTTGTTTATTCTTATGGTTTGGGGTTTTTAGGTGTATGTTTGTTGTAGAGATTTCATCCGCATGAGATGGGCATGTTGGAAGCTTAGTTTTGGAGCCTAAAATAGGATTATGAAATTACATGCCACGCTTTTAATGAGTAAAACACCCCAATTAGAAAGACATAATGGGAAAATTAAGAATGCCTAGGATGCTCTTATTTTGCCTTTGCTGTTGCTTTTGTTGGATTAATTAGGGTGCAGCTAGGGATTTCTATACTGTATAAAACTCCACATCTCTGAAGAGTTACACTGCGCCTTAACCATCATTCAAACTGGTGATAAAGAGCCACAGCAAATATTAATCCTCTTTTAAAACCCCTCTCAGGGTACTGTGGCTTCTGCAAAACCATTTCCCCCCTCATCTTCATATAAACAACTGGTTTTTTTTCACTTGGTCATTTGCATAGACCAGATGATGCACAGGCAGCTCCAAACACTCATTTTGTTTTCTTCCTTTTTTTGGGGACTGAAGAGTGGAGCCAGACCAGGCAGAAGTCAGAGCAGCCTTGGAGCTACTTTAATCCATATAATGAGGCACAGGCCCTGAAAGATGTTTGCCACCTCCTTTAGCTCTTCCCTTTGCAGCTCTCCTTTGGGGCTTGAGGAGTTAATGTTGTGCTCTGGGGCCAGGAAGCTGTAATATGCAGGACAGCTGCTTTTCTTCTATTCTAGAGACATTTGAGATTTGAGACAAAGTAAATTGTCCATTTAGATGCTTGAGTTGCTGGACCTGGTTAGCTTTTGCTGTAAAGCAGCAGTTTTTGGCATCTGATGTGAAAATCATGTGGCAGAATAAATTTAAAAGGTGATCCTGTGCCAAGACTGTGGCAAAGTTGAAGAGCCTTTTTGATCAATCTGCCTTTTGCCTTCTTATGCAGTGACTTAGCAATGCAGAACGAATCACTGACGTGCTGAAGAACTCCGCTGATTCTTGGAGGAACAATCCAATGGCCATAATTGCTGGGGCGGGGGGAATGTTCGGGGTATTTTTTACACTCTAAACCACTTCAGGATGGGAAAGAAGAAACTGAATTTGTTGCTCACTATCTTGTGATTTCTGGGATAGGAATTCCATTTTGGGGCGTCCCAAATCCATGTGTGCTTGGGGCTCCTGGACTGGCAGGACCAGTTGTTCCAGTGTGGCAGCTCCTGCCGCCAGCTTCTCCAGGACATCAGGTTTTCAGAGCCATAGCACACAATTTAGCAGCGAATTTGGCCTGAAACATTTTGCTTTATTGATTTTTAAATCCCTCTCCTTTCCACCCAGAAAAACATCCGGGGGTATGGAAAAACAGCAAGTCTCAGTCTGGTCCCTGGCACATCCTGGTGTCATGTAAGGGACAGGCACAAGATGTCTTGCCTTGGTTCTGGGAAATCAGAATAATAATAATAAAATAGATCTATAAATTATTCAGAGCTCGTAAACTATTGCCTAATGTTGCTTGGGACCAAGCACAGGAGCGTGAGTGAGGCAGCCAGAAATCTGTTGTGGTGAGAGGATGCCATCCAGGGCTGGTGGTACCTGACTGGTCATTGAAGTTTAAGTGTGGTTTGGACAACTGGTGGGACACGGCATTTGGGAAGCACCGTGACATCTGGCCTTTCCAGAGTGCCACACACTCTGTCCCTACATTATCTCTTCTGCTTTTGCTGCACCTCGTGGTGTGAGGAGCGTAGCAGGGGTGGATCTGGCAGCTCATGGGCAGCCACCGGCGGGGGCCATAGTATCCCGGGCTGCTGTTGGCTCCACAGCCGAAAATTAAGACTTTTCCCTTCTTTCTCTTTGCAGGGCACATTTCATTGGCTTAGGATAGGATCTGGCAAGGACACCGGCATTTGAAGGCATAACTCCGCTTTCTGATGTTTTCTTCTCTTTAAAGGCTTTAACCCTTTGCGGAAGCAGTGCAGGGGAACCGGAGGAGGCTGGCGCTGGTACCAGGTCAGTTTGGGCTGGAAGGGGTCCGCACCCCTCGAGGTGCTCCGCGGGAGCTGGACGGGCCCCCTACGGCAGCGGAACTTCGCTCTTGCCCACCGCTACGGCCCGGACCGTACGGGGCGGGCGGATACAGCCAGCCAAAGCGGGGGACAGAGCCGGCTGTGCGAGGGGACAGCGGGCGGTGCGGGGGGACACAGCCGGCTGTGCGGCGGGACAGCAGGCCGGGGGACGCAGCAATTGGTGCGGGGGAACGCAGCCGGCAGTGCGGGTCTCAGCGAGCGGCTCGGACACACAGCCGCGCGGAGCGGGAAGGCCAGCCGGCCGTGCGGGGTTCAGCTGGCCGTGCTCCGCGCTCTCCTTTCCGCCCGCGCCGCCGCTGCCGCGCATTGGCCCGGCGGTCGCTCCAATGGGGCGGCGGGGCGGGGCCGGCCGNGGCGGGCGGTGAGTGCGGGGCGAGCCCCCAGGCAGCGCCCTCGGGCCGCGTGATGCGCACCGACCGGGGCCTTCCCGCCGCCCCGGCTGTGCGGGCCCTCTCCACTGGGGCGAAGGGGGCGCGGGGCGGGACGCGGGGCCGAGCTCCTCCCTCCGGCAGCGGTGGTCGAGGGGGTCTCTGAGAGGCGAGCGCTCCGGGCCGCCGGGGTCAGACTTCTCCGCTGGACTCCTCTCCCACTCTGTTCAAAATAAAGTTTCCGAGTGGACACAGGGTGTTCCAGAAGCCCTTTCCAGCGGTCATGGCAGGCAGGAGTTGAGGACTGTTGTCCCGTGTGGAAATCTAACGTAGTAGGGAAGTTCTGAACTTCTGGGAGTGCTCGCTCTCATCCACCCTTGAGCAGGACAAGCTGAGCAACAGGTGGAGAAGACTTCTGAAGTTTGTTACTGTAAACTCTTAAGAATACTAGAAAAATATTAGTGGCTCAAGGAGAGGCTTTCTGGGGTATTGCAGGTTAATCCACTGTTTCTCAGTCACACCTGTGCAGAAATATGATTGCCTTAATATCATAACCTGTGGATGAAGCTAATGCAAAACACCTGTTGCTTCTTCAGTTTGACCTTCATATTGGTCAGCTGAGAGGAATACTGGGCTTTTGGAGGCCATTTGCTGCTTGTTGTGTCCTTGTGGCTGTGTTACCGAGGTCTAGGTGAACTCAAGGTTAATTGGAGTACATGATTGATGAGATGGCCCCGAATATCTACTCAGTCTCTCACTATGCTCCAGGAGATACCCTCTCCACTAGATCTGTGTATAAATAGCCCTTGTAAACAACTTTAAGTCTCACAATTTTCTTTTTGAGCTCTCCAAGGCTTTTACAGGTGTTATAGTTCAGTACAGCTCTAAAATAGTAGTTATGCATATATTTAATGGTTTCAGGTGATAAAAATCTCTTAAAAGATGAGCAAAGGTAGACTAGGTCAAATATGATTGAATTAATAAAAAAATTCTAACTGTTATAATCATGGGCATGTCTCAGTTGTTAGGCTGCAGGCTTTGTAGAGCAAAGGTCTTGATGATCTCTGAATCATATGGCACTGCTATGTAAATAGTACTTTACTCACATGCTCACTGCACAATTCAGTTCCATGGCCTGGACATGTTAGTTCAGCTTCTTGTTTTTCAGCCATGCACATCTAAACTAGTAACTTTATAAAACAAAGCCAGTAAAACATTGTGTGCATCTTCAGTGTATGTGTAACAATGTAGTCTGTGACAGAAGTGAAACAAACTCATAGTTTGTTTCACTTTTTGAAAAGTGCAAAGTTTAGCCCTGTTGACACTTATAGTTCAAGAGTGAGTGGAATCTAGAGAAAATGAGGATGAGAGAAACCTGTGAAGTATGAGCAAGAAGGAAAGTCGGACTTCTGTATAACTTAAAGATGGGATTACTGAGGAGGAGTGAGACTGCGAGTGCACAAAAAGTTGGTGCAGAGGTGGGAATAAGCCATTTAGGGAGTTTCCTGTGTCACTCAGTGTTGTCTGTATTTCAGAATAGCTTTGTTGATTTTTTTTAATGGTTTGCAAGGGGTGTATTTGGAGAAGTTTATTGTGTATCACATCTTTCTCTTGCTGCTTCAATCTCTTTGTAATGTTAAGTCTTTATTATGATCGCAAAATCCTTTTTGCAAAGTGGTTTTATTTTTTTTTTTATTGTTGTTCTTTGCTGCAGTTATAGCTCCTTTTTAATTCAGGTGCCTTTAGTGTTGTTTTTCTAATTAGTGTTTCCTGGAGCTATAGAGCTGTCTCTTGGACCTCTTTTGTAGCCAGGTCTTTAGAGAGGTTCTAGAAGTATGTGCTTTATTGCTAGAGTTCCCTTCTCTCCCTGAGTTTACCATATTTATTTAGTTAGTTTAAAGTTTTACAGCTACAGGACTGTGTCTTACTAGAATTAGGCATTGCTTTGTTGTTTGAATGTAGCCCTTGTCTTTAGTAATACCCCAATTCCTAGTTCCTGGAGTTCTTTGTTGGGAACTTTGCCCTTTGTTAATGGTTCTCCACGAGATCCAGAATTCCTAATAAGCAGTTTTAAAATTTTAGCTTCTGGCCAGTTTGCTTTTACAGCTAAGAAAATCAGCTCTAGAGATACCGTGCTCTGCCTTGTGAATGTCTGTTCTGGTTTTGTTCTTGTAACTTCCAGTGGCTCTTCTAAAGAGAGACAGACTTCATTTTCCCAGGCGAAGTTTCTAGCACCCTGTTTCTTACTGATGCATATTTGGAGCATGGGCCTATGTAGAATTCACCTGCTGCATCTCTTGCATTTCTTGGAACAACTTTTTGGCTGACCCATCTTGTGTTGCTGAGCCTGCCACATGTTTTAGTCAGAGCTGATTCCTAATGCCAGTGTTATTAATGAGTGTCCTTGGAGCAGGCTGCAGGCAGTTAGCCACCACTGTTGCCAGCAGAGGCTACGGATGCTGCACACCAATCTCACCAAGCAGCAAGCAAAGATTTACAAGACTTCCCTCTGGCTTTTTCCAGCTCTTGATAGAACTGTTTTTTAGCATACAAGCAGCAAATCTGTATTTAAGAGGTGCTGGGCATGTGTGCTGTTCAGGTGGCTTGTCTGTGTGCTGAAAGACCCACAGCTGCTCAGTTTGCAGTGGCTTTGTGTGAAGAGCAGATCACCTTTGCAAATTCCATGGGTGCCTGGATGTATGTGGTGTTGGCTTTACCTGTGCACGTGCACTGCATGTGCCCAGATTGCTGACATTAGGCTGTGACAGTAGCAGTGCCCAATATCTGGTATTTTCTCTGGAGCCTAGAAATCCAGATGTTGTACTTACATTTTTTGTGCTCTGGTTGGAAAATATTGATGGGTTTCTCCGTGGGGAGCAAAATGGTGCTTTGGGGAAACTTGAGACAATCAGTTCAGTGAATCTGTGGTGTCTTGGTCTGAAGACAGGCGTCTGCTGAGGAAAGCAGGAGCCTCCCTTGAAATGGAAAATGTAAACCCCCTCCCTCCAAATTTTGATATTAAGGGGGCTCTCAGGCAAAGATATGGGAATAGGAATAACAGTTCTTTACTAGGAAAATTAAAAATACAAATGCAGTAGTACAAAAAAGAAGCCACTGTCAGAGTCAGAATACAGCCTGACACCCTGTTGGTCAGAGTGTTGGTAGCAGTCCCATTAAATGGTGGCTGCAATCCTCCTGGAGTGACAGATGTGGTTCTGCTGAAGGAGTGATCCCGTAGAAGGATGGAGTTTTCCTCTGAAGGTCCAGTACTGGTGTAGATGGGCCTGGTCTTCCTCTGGGAATGCAGTGGAGAAGAAAGCTGCTTCTCTGGGAACGCAGTGGGAAAAGGCTGCCTGTGGTGTTCCAATGTCAGATTTTATCCAGGTAGGAATGCTTGGCTCCTCCCCCTGGGCAGAGCATCTCTGAATGGGATGATGTAATTTTATCAGCCATGCAGTGAGACTCAGTGGCCCATTAACAGAAGATATCTCCTTGAGGGAGGATTGGTTGTGGAAAAGATAAAGAAAACTGCCCCACCTGGTTTTATCAGGTGGCCAGTTAACAGGAGATAACTGCCCCTACCTCTGACAGATGGTAATAGAATACACACCCCTAACCCAAGATATGTGGCTATTTTGCAGGTGGCTTAATTGATCAATACTGCATATCTGAGTTAATCTTAGCAACTTTTGGACATCTGGAAGTCAGAGGCCAAATTTGCTCTACAGTAAATACTGGGGAGGGAAGGGGAAGTTGGAAATTCTGGGTGGTTTTCATTCACAAATGTTAGTTTTAGTATAAACTGAGTCACTGTCCAGAGTTTCCACCAGAGCGGAAGTGCAGATGTTTCTGCTGTAGAGGAAACAAGGGTGTCTAGCTGTGATTTGTACCTAAACCTGAGGAAAATAAACTTGCCAGTTCTACCTCCCTGTTGCTGGGATGTCATTACCTGTTGTCATGCTGCAGAAGCTACTCAGTTGCCCAAGTTAGTGGGATGTTTATCTGGAGGTGATTTCTGTGGGTAACCTGATTTTCCAGAGCTTGGTTTTCACCAGGAACCTTCTGTGGCACAAGCACTGAGTGCTGTTCCTTCTTAAGGCATTATTTTCAATAGTTTGGCTGATCTGTGTGTCTTATTTCATGTGCTTTCTTTCCTTGCTGCCAGCTGGTTAGGTTTATTCTCTACCTTCCTATTTTATTTAGGCTTCAAAGCAGACATCCTGCCCAAGTGCAGAAATGATGTCAGTGAAGTAATGGGCTGTTCTCCCACACGTGCAGCTGGATAGTCACTTCTTCAGAATAACTACCTGTCCTATCATTGACACATTGCAGGTTCTTAGTTTTCAGGACTGGATGAATTATCCTCTGGTTTTACTGCAGATTCTTTATTATAACAAACAAATTCGGTTTGGTTTTGTGTACAGAGAAAATTATTTATTGTGTCTTAGTATATAAAATTCAGACTCGCATAGAAATCTTGTTTGTCATCTAGATTTTTACCCATAATAGATAATGTGACTTCAAATTTATTTTGAATCTGATCTTGTCTTTATGTTCAGAAATGTCATACATGAAGTGACTTTCTGTTGTACATATTGTGTATATTCCCACAAATATAAAATATGGGATTATTGGTTTAGAAATAATACCTGATCAATGCTGTAATAGCCAGTCTGCTTAAGCAACTTCTACTGCTCGTATTTGTTTTGGCCAAAAAGCAATTATTTCTCAGTCTGTTGTAGAATGGTTTGACAGAATGATGGTGGTGGTGCAGTGCTTATTTAGGGAAAAAATGATAATATAGGCCGAAATAAGTGTGTGTTTAAAATGCATGTGTCTCCCTTTAGAAATTTGAAAACTTGAGGATTTTCCAGGAGTATGGTCCACTTTACCCCATGACACGATGGTAAATCATTGGAGAGTGGGCTTTTTGCCACAGAGGCATGGATTTATTCTTCAAATGGTGACTAAAATTTCATAACTTATTGCAAATGATGTATGAAATATAATCAAAAATACAGCATCTGATCTATAGTGGCAGTAAATATTTTGTTACTGGCAATTGGTTTCAAAGGAGCTTAGAATATTTAATTACAGCAAGTAACCTTAAGCATAAGAGATTAAATGCAGAGCACTTCTACAAGAATCCTTATTGTTTTATTCAAAAGGACAAATTATGATCCAGATTCTGCAAAAACTTATCTTTGTATTTTTATTTGTGCACTGTGATTAGCTTCAGGGAAGTCCTTGGGATTTGCTTTCTGTGTTTGAAATTCATTATGTTGGTAGGCTTTGTGGGGTTGAAGTCTACAAAAATGCAAATTTTAGCCTCTCATATTTTCTGAAGCTTTTTTATTTGAATTTGTAGGCAAGTGCATGTTTGACATGAGGGGAGATGGAATGTAAATTTTAAAAAGTAGTGTTTGGCTGTGCGTCTTCAGTGTTGTGTCAGTATTTGTTCCTTGGTTCTATTAATGAATTTACTTGGTTTTCTGTGTGTTCCATCCTACACTGATCGTAACTCGAGTCTTCAGCTGGGCTTTATATGGGGTAAACAAACACTTGAGGGACAATATTCCTGTTCCCATTCAAAATGTTTTCCCTACCCTAGTATTAGTCTTGGAGGAATAACGCTTTTCACACATACACCTAAATATTAGAGAGGAAGGTGTCAGAATTTAGAATATTTTGGTTTGGTTTTATGGCAGTTTTTTGCCTTTTTTTCTTTTTTGTTTCTTTCATTTTTGCTTTAGAAGTTTGTGTATGGATGGTGAATTGGTCAAAATTGTTATTGAAGGACCATTCAATTGTGGTGGTAGACTAAGTGCTCAAATGTTTTAAAGGAAAAGAGGGAAAAATAAACCTGATGCCTATAAAGATCTCTCATAGTATGTTTTCAGGCTGTGAGCCCCTGCTTCTTAATTTTCATGCAGCCACTGCATAAAATTTTGCCTCTGTACATATCTAAATATAAAAGTGGGTTCTGTAGCTAGATTTTGTTTAAAACTGATAATAAAACACTGCCAGAGAACCACCCTAGAAAATCAAGTAAATATTTATTTGCAACTGTTGATTTCCTTGTATCTTACCCTTGCTTGTCTAATCCTCACTCTTTAAGGTGCTTGGTTAAGTTGATCAACTGAGCTTGAATGTAATGTGTTAAAATGTTTTTCTTAATTTTGTTCAGCTTTTCCTGTGGAGTTTCAGTTTAAGCACAGCATGTTGCAGACAAGCTGAAGTCAAGCGGGTTTGTCTTTTCCTTTTTGTATCACCCTATGTATTCTCTTTACTTAATAAAAATTCTCTAGAATGAGCCTGTTTCGTTTGACAGCGGTGCTTTACGATTTGTATAACTGATGAATTTCTGTAAAGCCTTGGATGCTCAGAGGAAGTTTTTGATTTCAATGCTAAGTTTCCAACTCCTGTGTGTCTCCCTTCCTTTCCAGGTGTCGGTGCTCCGGAGGTCTCAGAGCACCTTGGTGGTGGCAGAACACAACAATGAGTCTCTCACACCCATTACCCTCAATACCATCACTGCGGCAAAGCGCTTGGGAGGGGAAGTTTCTTGTCTGGTGGCTGGTACCAGCTGTGACAAGGTAGGAAATGCTATTTTCATACCAGTGAAATAAAGAATGCAGTGAAACAATACTTGGCAGCGTCTTGGGCAGCCTGAAAGATAATCTGTAGTCAGGAGAAACCATGCCAGGAGTTGCTAATCTGCCAGAAAAGCCCTGCACTTGGAACTGCTTCTCTTCTAAAGAGAAAATACAGATATAGACTTCATTTCACAGGGAACAGTATCAATAATGGTTGTTACATGCTTGAGCAAGCAAATTTTTATAGGACTAAAGGACAATTAACTTTTAAAACAAGATATATCTCTGTAAAGTTTAAATGACAAATATTGCGGTGCTAAGAATTTGGAAAGAAGCTTTTGCTTGTTAAAAGAGAAACCAGCCGAAGTGAAACAGCAGTGATAAACTGGGCTTTTGAGCAAGTTGCTTTTACTAGCCAATCATTAGTTGTGTAGAGAGTGTTTGCAACCTGAAATTCTGAAATTAGTGCTTCTTAACTTTATCACACAGCTCACGTATGTAAAAAGTTCCTAGGATGTTAGCTATGTATTTTTAGTGTAATTTTGATGTGCCAATTCTAGAGACAATGTAGTTAGTACATTAGTGCCACTTTTATTCCAGCATGACTTGGTATTGTGTGAGCAGTAGAAGTACAAAAAACTATGCCTAATATTTTCATACTGTTCATGCACTGTTATTTTGAAAGTAACATGTAGTATCTCAAGAAGAAGGCATACTTAGAGCAGCTTATTCACAAGTAGGTGGAGAAACCTCAGTAGTTATTCAAGCGTTCGAGGTGGAGATGAAGCAAATATTTATCTAAATCAAGAAAATGAAAAAGAAAAAATGAAATAATTGCCTGACGTGTGTCTTTAATTTTCCTTATTCTATGCCCTTGCATAGGAGAAAAATGGTTGCGAATGTTTTGTTTGTTTTAATGCTAAATATGTGGAGTCTGTATGTTATGGTGGGAAAAAGTATTTTATAAAAAATGAAGGTTTCGAGATTTTTATTTAAGAGCCAGTGACTTGAAGAGATATTCTGCAGCAGCTACTAGGGATTTTTTCTTTATTTCCTATTGTTAATTTTTGAGGGTAAACTGATACTCATCAGACTCAGTAAAACTACGCTGGTTCTTGGACGATGCATGTGGTCTCCAGACCTCGCTGTCAGTCCTCTTCTCTCTGATCTGCAGTAACCCTTTTATCATTTAAACTTCACTTGTGCCAATTCAAACGAAAAAAATGCATAAATAGAAATTGAAAATACACATTGCTTTAGTGGGCAAAAAGTCAGATGCAAACAAAGGGTTGCTCCTAGAATTTGGACAAAAATCATAACAGCGTTGTACGTTTTTATTTGTTTGTATGGAGATTCTGACTGATCTAAAAGAAAGTAGGATTGGTTTCTTGGTGATTGTATTGGAATACTGTGCAATAATCCTCAAGTGTGATTGTTGTTGGCTGCTGCAAGAAATGCTGTGGTCGGTGTGGAGCTCTGCACGCAGGAGGCAAAGTTTCCTAAGTTTGATTTGCTCCGTCGTTCTCTTACTCACAAATTCACTTTCATTATCCCATAAGGTGCTAGGCTGTGGATCAGAAGATGTGCATTTTGTTCCATTCAGGTTTGTTCTGATTTTGAAATTCAAGGACTTCTGGTTCTGGTTTTAGGGATCTATAGGCTGTGAGCTATTTGCAGTGGGGACTCCCTTGTTACATGTTTGTGGTGCCTGTTAAAACACAAACTAATAACAATTCACTTGTAATCACAGGTAGCATCAGAACTCAGCAAAGTGCAGGGTGTTGCAAAAGTTCTCGTGGCTCAGCATGATGTGTACAAGGGATTTCTAGCAGGTGAGAGTTGTTCTTACCTATTGACAAAAGAAATTTATTTGTGTATTTGTGATTGAAAATAAGATAGTTGTAAATTCTGAGCAATATCTTTTTATTCTCAGAGGAGCTGACTCCCTTGATTGTGGAAACTCATAAAAAATTTAATTACACTCACATTTGTGCCGGAGCATCTGCCTTTGGGAAGGTAAGTAGATCAAAGAGCATCAAAAAGTTCTTGTAGAAAACAGACAGACACTGTTGTAAGTAAGAGTGTGAATCAAAGGCCTGAGAGAGATCAGCCATGGACGGTTTTGCATTTGCAAACTATTTTACAGTAGTTTGCTTAAGTGGTCATTAGTTAGATTTTATGATTTATGTTTGAGTTCTTTTATGAGCTGATGTGAAAAAATAGCGTAGAAGAGATATTCTGTGGTAACCAGCCAATCCTATGGACACAAGGCAAAACATACAATAAGGCAAACCAGATTAAGTGATCTGAAAGCATGAAAATTGTAAGGAAAAGCACAGCAAATTGAGATGAAAAATCTGTTATTTGCATGTTGAAATGAAAGTGTGCAGACCTATTGGAAGCAAACTTTTTTTGGAGTGGGATTTGCATGTGTGATATAAGTCATGTACATTGAAATGTCTGTAAACATATATAAATAACACCGATCTAAGTTCCAGCCAAGATGGTTTTTAATGAAAATACAATTTTTCGAGACTTGTTTTTTTTAAGGAATGTGTTTATAAGTACATGGAGAGCCTCAGTACTAAGAATCTGGGCAACATTGTGGTGCAGCTAAATCAGAAAAAAAGGATCCTTCAGAAATCTTGCCGATGTGGGGCGAGTAATGACATCGGCCTTCCATCTGACTACTTTCACTTCCAATCAATATCAATCCATATGCTTATATGCTTGTATTTTTGCTAAGAGAAATCTTTATGTACCTTAAGCCTTAGGGGTTTTTAATTTCTCCTTTTTTTGAACTGCAGTGTCATAGTAGGAGTTAATGGCTTTTGCTTTAAAGCTTACACTGCTGTTTTTGAGTGCTTCATGTGAGTAAAGACTTCAGACCTGAGCTCTTTTTTCTTGTACCAGATTAGGATGCAGACAAAAAACAAATGATCATCTTATCTTTGATTTCTTCATCATTTCTGCTGCTCTTTTTATCCTTCTTCCCTCTCCTAAAGGTGCTAAGTAATTTTCTAGAGTAAATTTTGGAGCAAGAGAATATATACTTTAATATTAGATTTCAATTTTTTTTGCTTTGGAGGGAAGAGTGCAGGGGTTTTTTTCCTACAATTTCTGACATCTAACTTCCAAAAGCACCTTTTTTTTCCCTTGAAGTGCCAAGAGCTCAGCAATCCATAACTGTCAATTTTCTGAGTAAATGGCATCTATATTCAGTTTTAGACTACTTGAAGCAAATAAGTCTCCTTATTTAAGATATTGAATTAAGGGTTTACTTACAGTAAGTCTCATAAAATGTCTAATGTTATTACAGTAATGGGGTTTTATTTGGCTGCTAAAGCTACATGAGTAGCTCTTCAAAAATCTTAGCTCTATATGTCTTAGAGACAGTGTTATATGAAGCTCAAATTGGGTCAGCAGTGCTCTTTTACTGACCGTGTACATTTTACTTAGCATTTACTTTGCTAACTTTTCATCTCTGACTTCTAGAATCTTATTCCCAGAGTGGCTGGCAAACTTGATGTTGCCCCTGTTTCTGACATTATTGAAATTAAGTCCCCAGATACTTTTGTGAGAACTATCTATGCAGGTGGGTAATCACAAAAGCTGTGTAGTATTTGTCCAATGAAGAATCCAGTACTGCTAATTTTTCTACATGATCCTAATGTTAAAACCTTGGAATATGATAGGAATATTCACTTTACAATCTCAATAGCTGTGATTTATAAAAAATGAAGCCTGGGGATGACCACGATGCTCCCTGTGTGAGAAAGCAGGTAATTCCAAGGGTAGAAGCATGTCAAACCCAGGTCTGTCACCTTAAGGAATAGAATTTGGTCACATCCTTTCTGTGTACTGTGTTTGTTGATGCCCTTCTGATCAGATTTTGGAAAGCATGAGACCTCAGATTAATTGTCCAGCTTTATTTAATAGGACTAGCATTAGTTCTGATTTAAGATACCACAGGATTATTTTTTCTAATTATGAAGACATTGAATGAATTATTTATAATATTTAATTAACTTAATTTGTAATTATTTTTTTCAGTCTTGTTTCTCTAATGCTTGGCTGACACTGTGTTTTATTTTAGATATGAGCTCATTAGCTTGTGTTCCTTAATTTTACTGTAAAGATTGTTCCACATGTACCCGCAGGGTATTACATTTTGAGTTATGGTACCAGAATGTGGTTTAATGCTGCATTTTAAGTTGCTTCCCAGTAATTCAGTTTCAAGATGACTTCGTTTATGAATAGTTTGTTTAGAAAAATGTTGCAGCATTTTTTCTTTTAGCGTTCCCTGCAGCCTCCAGTGTGAAGTAGTGTATTATATTATAGAGAGAAACACAGTCCCACAGATACTTGGGGAAGGCCTCATTGTCTTCAGTTCTGATGAATTCATGCAACAGGATAAAAGATCTACTTTGAATTATAGACATTCTTTATGCATAAGAATGGCATTTTCAAAGTTTTTTTCATCCCTTCTGAAATTTAAAAGCTCATTCATAAGAGATTATTTGAATGCTTTGTATCCTTTAAAAATAGAGGATTTATATTCATACTTTAGAAACACAGGGCTAAAACGTAAATTAAAGTATTTGTAATCTCTATTTATTAAGGGCTAAGTTCTAGTCATCTAAAACTACAATTCTGGGAAGTACCTTGGTGGATGTTGCATATTCTAGTACAACTGCTAATGTGGTTTTGATGTTAATTTTATTTGTTTTTTTTTTTTAAAGCACAGTATGTCTGATAGTACTTAAATTTTTAATATCCCTTCTTTTAGGAAATATTATTTGCACTGTGCAGTGTGATGAAGCAGTCAAAGTGTTTACTGTACGGGGAACTTCATTTGAGGCTGCACCAGCGAGTGGTGGTAATGCCAGTGTAGAAAAGTGTGAGTATTTGTTCTGGGATGCTGTTGTTTTATTTAATAAATTAATATTTATTTAATAATTTTGCTCACTGCATGGTGATGTTTTGTAGAAGTATTTGTCAAAGCAAACTGATTGTCATAATGTTAGCTTTATACTTTTAATTACAGGTGCTTGCACTTTTTAGTGATGTCTGATAAGAGAAGATATGGATTATCTGTACAGTTACTTCCTTTTCTTTGACCAGAAATGGAGATTATCTGTGCTGAAATCCATGCTTGTTCCACTCACTGCCTAAACATCTGCCACTGCAGTCTTGAAACTTTAAGTAAGGACAAGTTACAGCTGTCCAAATAACCAGATTGGTTTTGAAAACAAGACTGAGCAAAAATAGAAGTGTTTGGCTTTCCGCAGTTTTGGTTTAATCATATTGCAACTGAGATAGGTCATTACATCATCAGGCTAAATTAGTGGCAGTTTAAATTGATTTGAGAACACCCAGTTGTAGTTTTAGATCAGTTTTAACTATATCAGTTTAATTTATAATTTAAGACAGTCTAGCTCTGATAATTGAGAAATCCAGTCACAGAATGACAAAGTAGTTGAGGTTGGAAGGGATCTCTAGAGATCATCTAGTCCAGCCCCATGGAGCAGGTTGCCCAGGACTGTGTCCAGTCAGGCTTTGAGAATGTTCACAGGTGGAGACTTTGCAACTACTCTGGGTAACCTGTTCCATTTTGGTGATCTCTGCTGTTTTTCACTGTGGGCCTTTCTGCTTTGTGGCTTAGTCCCTGCCTCTGAGCCATCCTAACATCTGTGGATGGTCGAAGTCAAACGTCGCTGGAGTTGGTGTATTGCACTGTTGGTGTGTTGCCTGATTGACTTGTCTGCCTGTGATAGTAAGGCTCACACTTGTTATGCTGGGTTGGTACCAGTGTGTAACACTTGGACAGAAGAATTCCTTTTAGTGCAGTTTGTACTGTAGGTTCCCTGAACACAACTGGTGAACGCAGCTTGTTACTCAGAGCCAGGAGCACCTGCTGAGGCTCAGCAAAAGCGTGCGGCAGAGTCAGTTAT
This sequence comes from Promerops cafer, assembly GCA_013398275.1. Taxonomy (NCBI): domain Eukaryota; kingdom Metazoa; phylum Chordata; class Aves; order Passeriformes; family Nectariniidae; genus Promerops; species Promerops cafer. Next base: position 399,130 of record VZSE01007211.1, on the reverse strand, counting down.
AGAATGAACTGTGAATTAAGCTTGAGCTCAGATTTCAGCTTGAAAACACATGCTTTCTCATTTTCCTTGTGGGTGTTTGGATCTGTGAATGCAGTGACCCCTCCACCACCCGTGGGGATCTCTGAATGGATTGAGCAGAAGCTGACAAAGAGCGATCGACCGGAGCTCACCAGTGCAAAAGTGGTTGTATCGGGGGGTGAGTGGATCACATTAAAACTGTCTGATGTTGCAATGAAGTAATGGTACCTCTTGTAAATCATATCTGTAGCAGAACACTCTAATGTGATACATTAAAAAAAAAAAGAAATTACGATATAATTCTGAAATACTCCATGGGGGTTACTGGGGAAGCACCTAACGTGTATTTTGAAAAGAGGTAATACATGAGTTCAGCATATGCTGGGAGGCTTTGTAAGAACATTTTCATATTTGATGAGCCTCTTTAAAATTTTAGCAATATGAATTGTTTTTTAGATGGAGATTTATCATGTTTAAAATTACTGCTGACCATTTCATTCAGTACGAACATTGTTATGTAATGACCTTAATGATTTTAAAACCTGTATTGATTGTATTCTGCTCCTTAGGTATCAAGTGATGGACTGATTTTTACTGTATGCCTACAGCTAAAATTATTTACTAATCCCACTACAGTGTTTTGTTCCTCAAGCCAGCAGAGGGAGCACAAATTAGTTAAAAAAGTGCTGTTTCCCTGGTTTTGGAGAATGACCTTGATGGTGCTGTGTGCAGGAAGCAAACAAGACAGAGTGGTGTTGGTTTATACATATGAAATATTAATGGCAAAGACAAAAGCTAAATCTCCAAATATTAAATACTGGTTAGTAATGTATCCAGAAGTGCCTTGTGCAAGCATATCTTTGAGTCTTTGCAAATGCTAATACTCATACAGAAAGTTTACATAGGCAAAAAAAACCCGTAAAACACATATTCTTCTTTCTTGATCTTTTGTTCTTAACTTTTAAGGGAGGGGCTTGAAGAGTGGTGAAAATTTTAAGTTGTTGTATGACCTTGCGGATCAATTGCATGCTGCAGGTAAACTTGTTTTCCTCCTTTTTTTAACCCTATTTATTATATTTAAGCAGGTCACATTAAAACCGGAATTCATCTTAAGTCTTTTATTTTCATGTCTCTAGCAAATGGTTAAAATGCTCTTAGTTTAGTAATAGATAGTTTTATCAACTATACTTAAATGCCTGTGTATGAAGCAAAATACTAACCTGTAATATTCCCTGTGCTTCTCAAATCTCCAGAACAGAAGCTTGCAAACAGAAAGTGAAGTAGTCAGAGCTAATTTTGAAGAGCTGATACTTTCTGCATACCTTGTTTTCTACTGCTTCTTTACAGAAGCCCACTCACATTGTTGTAGTTTGAGTGGCTCTGTCCTTTTGCTGGGCTTTTGTATTAACAGGAGAAAATCAACCATATACAATGTTTCAGTGAAGTATTTTGTATAAAGGTTGGGAAAGAAGGAGAAACTGTTTGCTTTAATGTTTTAATTCCATTAATTTTAGCATTCACATTTATAGTTTTATATGATTGGCTTAGTTTTTGAAGGGGTATTTTTGCTAACTAAATGTCCATACGGCATTTTCGAGTTTACTTTGATATTTTTCTTTACCATGCCTGACTTTGGAGATTCACAGCAGTACAAGATGGCACATATGTTCCATTCAGACTTGAAGGAACATTTTGGGAAGGCTTTTATGGGAAAATCTTCTTTTGACAAAGCAACAAGAAAAAATCATGGAAATATGCCAGATTGAAATCCTTGGTTTTAAATATATGGCCCTTTGGTGCTGGGACTAGGGATTTCCTGTTGCTTATGAAGTGCATTAGCACTTAGTATTTGGAAGTTTTTAGCTAGTGGTATAGAGAGGGATTACCATAAGAGCTTTTAAGAGGGAAATTTTTAAATACGTGCCCTTAGTGTGGGACTCTTCAGTAAAATACATGGGCTTTTATGGTGATATAATTTTGGCTCACAAATATTTTAAAAGAAAACATTGAAAATATTTTCTTTCAACTAGTTGGAGCTTCCCGTGCAGCTGTTGATGCTGGCTTTGTTCCTAATGACATGCAAGTTGGACAGACGGGCAAAATAGTAGCACCAGTAAGTATGGAAATACCTCTCATCACAGAGCTGGGATGGTTTCTAGCATGCATTTTCCTTCAGAGCAAGCACTCAGAGATGAGCTAAGTCTTAATTCTGGGCCTAACAGGAACATCAGTGTGCCTCCTGTCATACTGTCACTTGACGATGCGTTTACAAAATGACAGAAGCCAGCTGGGATGGAAATCTCTTCTTTGGGTCAATGGGATGTGTTCTGACACAGCTCTGGTGGGGGTTTGCATGCTGCATTTTTTCATAGCTGCCTGAACCTTTTTTAGCTTCCTGGAAGCTGGCATTGATGTGCTAAAAGATGTCATTGCTGACATAAACTCAAAATTATATCAATACGTGGCTTGATCTCTTGCAGTTGTGTTCTGGGTTTTTCAGGTGATGATTCTAAAAAGACCTTTAGTAACTGTTACTGAATTATTGCAGTACAGTCAAAGGAAAATTTTTGTAAGAAATGAAAGTGCAAGAAATTTAAGAGAGGAATAATCTATAGATTGGCTGCTGTAGAGTGGAATACCAAGAAGGATGTACTCTGAATGGCTTAATATTGGGCAATAACATTTGCACATATTCTTCTGCTATTTCTGCATCCTAATATGACAGGGAACTGATTTTTGTGTCTTTTTGAGTCTGTGTGGGGTTTTCTGTAGAGCAGAAGTCTGAGACTTCTTTCATTGGTCTTTATGACCCGAGGACATACAAGGAAAGCTGTAGGCAGATAAAGCACATTTGAGTGTTTGTAATTAGGAAGGTACAAATGTAGCTCACCTCAGTGTGGGGCAGAGCCCCTCCTGAGATGTGATGAGATGTGATGGATCTGTCAGGGATACACTGAGCTCCACAGTGGAGTAAAGGTTTCTCCTCTCAGTAAGCAGCTCTTTGTGTGTGGCAACAGAAGGCACCGAGGAGCAACTTTTTACTTCTTAATGGCTTAATGAGACCAGAAGGGAAGAGTGAGCTGAAACTCAGTAGAAAAACTCATAATATTTCAATTGCTGCATTTACCAAATCATAATATTTTAAACAATACTAAAAAGCTGTGCATGTTCAAAGCCTTGATAGGATCCTGAAATGTTTTGCCTTTGCCATTGCTGCAAATTTAGGAAATTCAAACCATGACCATTATTTTTCTAGTAATACATCCAGCAGGATAGAGTAATACTTGGATGTCAAAGTCAGGAACATGTGATTCTGTTGTCAGCTCTTGTCTGCTGGATTTTCCTGATGCTTCTGATTTCTTCTGTCTTGAGTTGTGCATAGGGATGTTTGCTACTTCTTTTGAAGTCCTCATCAGAGGCCATCTGATGATAACCCTGTGGGGCTGAGTGGAGCTATTTCTAGGCATGCTAGTGTTTAAACCTGTAAATCTATGATAACCAACTGCTACAAAACACTCCTTCTGAGAATTAGACCTATTGATAATACTAAGGTCATTCCAAAATCTTGATAGCAGTGATACTAACCTATGCTATGTAAGGAAATTGGGAGGTTCTGTGGATTATAAATGCATCCCCAGCTCTTTCTGCTTACTGGGGTATAAGCTAAGTGTCATTTAACTGTGTATTTTGAAAGGGCATGAGATGAGACTAACCATCCTTAGTTCTTCACTACCCAAATATCCGTTAATGAGGTGGAGAATATTAATTTGAAGACAGCTCAGCTCTGGTTTGTGTGTTAAGGCTCAACAATGAACATTCTTTCCAGAGTCAAGGGCATATAAACAATTATGTTGAAACAAAAAAGGCTGTTTTTTGATGATGATACAATGCTGTACTTTGCCACAGATGGCCCATAGCAACATGTGAGAGTCATAAGAACATAAAGCCACATCATAGGATCACATCAGTGTTGTCATTGTCCACTTCTAGAGGATTGTTAAATAGCTTTTAGTCAGGAGTGATGAATGAATGTTAAACTTTGGTGTCATAAATGATCTGAACTGGCACAATAGCATGGTGCTCCATCTACTTGTCTGCAGGCTGATACATTTTTCTCTCATCTCACTTCTTAACAAGTGTTTATTAAATAGTGAGTTGTGCAGAGTACTGGAAATTATAATCAAATATCAGATATTTAGTCTGGATCTTAAAATACATGCAAGGATAGCATTCAGTGCCTTAGAAATATAGAAAATATGAAATGTTAATTGTAATGAAAGTGCAAGTTGAATTGATACTAAGCCCACAGACTTGCTGACAAGAGATTTTCATTTTTCAGTGTGCTGGATAGGCACCTTAAATATGAAGCAGTTGAAAGCTGCAAATTTTTAATTTAACATTCCTAATTCTACTTTGCTGTCTTTTTGGTACTTCAGCTAGAAAATTATTCTCTGCAGTGGAAAATAGAGTTGACTTGAAGAAGAACTGAGCTTTTTTGGTCAGGTCAAGGTGACAGTGGCTATTTTAGCAGTCCTCAGAAGATGCTGCTTTCTCCCTGTGTGTGCTCGGTACCAGTTCAGGGAGAGCTTGTGATGTTCTATCTGGAGAATTGCAAAGCAGGTTTGAACACTGGTCAGGTAGAGTAGCTGAGACCTGAGTTTTTTGTTCAGTTTTGAGTTGACATGGTGTGTGCCCTCTGGGTGTGTGGGTTTTAAGCGGGGAAGAATCTCAGATTCAAGAAGCTCTCAGAGTCTGAGCCACACTTGTTCTCCTGTGCAGCTGTTGGCTTCTGATGGGAAAGTATCTTAGTGTATGCTCTTACATTTCTATTAATAGTCTCTTGCCCAGTCTCAGTGGAGGATTGGAATGCATTGTTTTCCAGGACTCTGGAATTGGGTCATTTTGAGACTACAGAGGGACAAGGGTTAGTTACAAGCTCAGGAAGAGGGGAGGTGCTTCCACTGCTTTTTCTGTGTGACTGCTGGTGTGTGTTTGTGCTCATTGCTGGGTAATAAGATAATGGTCTGAAAGGGCTGCTTATTTCTTCCAATTGTGCATTTGGGGAAGGCAGGGTAATTTTGGTCATTGGTCCTTCATAATTCTGTGACTGGCTTCAGTTCTTAAGAGTGCAGCCCAGACAGTGCATCACAGAACCTCACAGCCACAGCAGCTTTCCAAAGTGCTGAGGTATTAATACACAAACACACTGCCACTCAGGGAACAACTGGAGTTCATTTTACTTAAGTGATGGAAGAATGCAGTTAATTAAAGAGCACAGATTTCACCTTGTGTCTGTTTGAGCCCTGGTTCTGTGCAGCACATCTGCTCTTCCAAAGTAGCCTTGGACTGTTAAACTTCAAGGTTTTGTTCATGTTGGTGTTTCTGCATATTGTTGGGTTTTAACTGGATCTTTGGCAATTTTTCTTTTGTACAGTTTTAGTACAGTTGTTAAAATATTCAGTGTATTATTTTTATTTCTGTTAGTACCTTTTTTTTTAACCTCTTGCTTTCAGGTGATTGCAGCTCCTATTTGAACATTCTGTCTTATGAAAGAGAAGGCTGATTTGTATTATTTGATGAGATGCAAGGAAGGAAATTTTTAGACATAAGTGGATATATTAAAATATAAAATGTTTTCTTCCTAATTAAAAAAGCAATTTAGTATATTCGGTGTCTTTAATCAGTGACAGCCATTTTAGCATACTTTTTACAATTAGAAGCCAGTTTTTCCCACTATTTCTTACATGCAGGTGTTCTGCAGAAAAATGAAATTCGATTCTCAGGTTAAGTACCGTAAGTAGTTTCTGTTTAAGGAAAAAGCCCTTGTAATAATGTTAAAATTAGCTGGTTTTGGATAAAAATATCTGTCCTATGACTGCTTACTGCTAAATACTAATTAAGTATATCCAGTTAGAAAATACTAAATTCCCTATAGAAATCAAGCCTACCACCAGTACCCCGGAGTAACTGCTATTTTTAGATAAGAAATTTCAAATAGTCAGGGGTGTTAGTTTCCACAGTAAAAATTTTCCTAGTTCTTTCTCTCATGTTCACAAAGAAAGAAACAAGAACAAAACAGGTGTGGAGAAGAAAGAAAGAAAGAAAGTAAAAAGTGTTTTTTTCAGTTATTTAAAACTTTTGTAAATGGAACATGAATGCTTCATTTATTAGTTCAGTATTAGCTTTCCTTACCCAAGGCATAATTAGCAACATTTCTAACATGCAAAGCAGTATGCAATCTTTCTCAGGAACTTGTGCAATTTGTCTGATATTCAACTGAAAAATAAACTCTGACTTGTGAGAAAAGGAAAGAACTGCTCCACACCTTTCCTGGCTTCTGTTGTTGCTGAACTGTGCCCTGTGCAGTTCAGCCTATTCTAATTACTTTTGTCCTTCCCTCAGGTTTTGAAGGTGGGCTTGTACTGGGATTATCTCACACTCAGCTTCTTGTCCCCAGACAACAGCCAGAACCTCAATGACACTGAGAGGTGCTTTTTTTGGCAAGCACGTGTGTATTTTGTTACCCTCTGACCTTGTGAAGGATCAGCTCCTGCCTGAAAGGTGTCCTTCTAGTTTAATCTCTTCAGAGTTTAAATGTTCACTCTTCTAAAATTGGTGCTCTTTCAGGGCCTAACTCTAGAACTGCCTTATTTTCTGCAGTAGGATTTCCTAGCTGGCAAAACTACTTCGTTTTTTTTTTTTAATTTTATTTTTTTCTTTTAAGGTGTTCAGTTGCTGCTGTCTTGTTACTTTCAACACTGGGTACAAAACACTAGGAGATGACAAGAAACTGAGGTGGAAAACTCAGGAAGGCAGAAGTTAGGAAATACTGATGTGCTAATAATTGACACTGGATTAAATGATTGTGCTAGAAATGTGATATGATTGGACAGAAGGCAGGTGCATGTGCTGAGAAACCTCATGTGGGCAAGGTAGAGGGGAATTCAGTGTAGGTCTGATATGATGGCCAGGAGGAAACTGCTTGGCTTCACTGCTTCAGCTTCAGTTTCATGCTAGAGGAGCTCTCTGGCTGTAATAGATTGAAGGAACTTCAAAAGGGAGGCAATTTACAACTGTCAGGAATTGACAGTAATAATGAGAGGAATGTTAGAGGTGCAGCTTCTGTTGAGACACTGAAGAGAGAGATGTTGGTTCACTTGAAAGGCATCAAATGGAATACTTCTTGTTCCCCCTCTTCTACAAGAGGATGGGAATCCCTTCTGAGCCACTCTGTGCCCCCAGTATTTTACTGGGCATCCCTTTCACTGCACTGAGTGGCTTTTTAGCACTTAGTAGTTGTCATCTTGCTTTGGGAGTAGCAGGAAGGGAGAGGCACGGTATCACATCATTTATATAATTCCTGTATTTTCTATTTCTTTGTAATAAGTGGATGCTAACTGTCCTTGAGTGTTACTTCCCATTGCTTTCTTAGGGATCCTTTGCTTGTTCAGATCAGGTTATCTGCTGCTTCCCTTCACTCTCTTGTGAGGAAGCATAAGGAAAGTGAAACAAGGCATATTTTATTATAGTATTTTTCTTCTTTTTTTGTACTCTGGCCCTTACCTAAAATTACTAACAACAGAACAAACTAATTAGTTCCCTTGGCATCATAAGAATTGTCACTCCTCTTGTCTGGATTGTACTTTCTTAAAAAGAAGTTCTACTCTTTGCTTATCAATGATAAGATCTTAATTACTTCCTCATTTCTTGTACATACAAGGGAATATTGAGATACCAAAGTTTCTCTCTTCAGAAGCAGGGTACATAATTTCTGCTCTGTTCAGCTCAGTGCTTTGTAGGAATGTGTTATTTGTACATCAGGTTTGTGGGTGTTATTAACAGACCAGCAGGTGCACTTTACATGGTATAAATGGTTGGGGCTGTTAGGTAGGTGGCAGATGGGAATAGCATTGGGAAAACCAACTGTGCTTGGGAAATTGTTTTTGGAATATCTCCTCTGATAATTCACTATTGTTGAAAAGTAGCTTTATGGTGGCAAACTTTAGAGAGCTGTTTGTATGCAGCTGGGACTGAATTTACAGACTGTCTTTCTCTGACTTACTAAAAAGCTAAGGATTGACAACCCCTTTCATCCTGCATTATCCAGTGTAGCTTTTAACTCCGAGAAAACTATGTTCACAAATTGATGCTCTGCTCCTTTGGGGTTGGTGCAGAAACATTAAATTGTACTAAAATATTCATATGTGAGTGCATTTAGCTGAAAGCAATTGATGTGCTTTTCCCTGGAGAGAGGGGGGAAAAATTGCTGTATGGCCCTGCACTCCAGCAGACACCCTAACCACGCTTAAGAGTAATTACACAGCTTGGCTGATCAAAGGTTCTTAAAGTGAAAAAGAAACTGTAGTTGGGCTCTGGTTTAGTGATGTGTGCTTCTTGAATGGAGTGGGTTCAGCTGCATCAAAGCTGCACATACTGGAGAAGTGTGTGATATACAGTGTAATAGACATGAACTACTGTCCAGCCAGAAAGTAGTTTATTGGCTTAATAGCTTGTAATTGGAAGGAATCTCTTGTACAAAGCAATTTTGATCACAAAGATTTCTTTCTAATTTCATTGTCCTTTCACTCTTCCAAAGAAAATAAAATATCTGAGCTGCCTTTAAAAATAGTGTGTATGCCAATGGCATGCTGTTTAAAAGCATGCCATTGGTAGAATGATAAATTGATGTGTTTTGGAGGTTTTCAGCATAATTCAAAAATTGTCATAAAAATCAATAGCTGCTGACAACATGCCTGCAAAGTAGCTACCTCAGCTTGTGGGGCACCTGTGGCTGCCCTGTGGTGTGTCACAGCACCACTCAAAGGCTCTGGGAGTTGAAATAAGAACTGTTCTTGTAGTTCTCTTAAGCAAATGTCCCTTAACTGCCCCAAGGCAGCCTAAGGCATATTTAAATATTCTCATAAGTATAAATGAAGTCATATCATATGCCACAAATTATTCTATAAATAATTTCAAGGGTCTGTGTGCACAGGAAAATAACTGGATTGGTATACTGGTACATGCAGTCATCCACATACAGCACTCCTGTGCATTTATCCAAGCAGCATGTATGGATTCTGGAGGCAGATGTGCACATTTGTGCATGTGAAGTCTGCCAGTATGTAAGTTGGGTATGTCTGAAGCAGAAACAGAATTTAGGGAATGGCTAAGGAGGATTTTTTTTTTCATTTTAATGATTAGCATGTAATGACTCTAAGACATACCATGGTCATTTCTGTTGGAAAAATGTAAGTCTAGATGAATACTTTAACTAGCAACTGAGAAAGTGGATTTTTTGATTTGGAGGCTTGACTTTGAATAGAACAAATTTAGGAGTTGGAGTTGTGGGGGTTTCTAAGGGTGATTGTGATGCAAATCTGTGCTTATAAACTTGGAGGTCTCTGTCAGGATCCTGTCTGCCACCAGAGTTGTGCAGGATGTTGTGTAGCAGGACAAATGAAAGCCCTCTTGGCCTCTGTGCCAGTTTGCTGGCAGAGTCACCTTGGGCTGCTGCTGTAGCCCTTGTGAGAAGCCTCGTGGGTGCTGGTGCCCCCCTTCACATCTGCCCACTATTCCTGTACTGAGCCCTTCCAGCAGAAGCACATCTGGAGTGTTGGTACTTCCTCTCAGAGCCTCCTTGTGCTCTGCTCTGCACAGTCTTAGATCTGTGGTGCATTCAGTGTCCTGTGCCATGTGTTCCCTCCATCCTGCTCTTCCTTGCCATCAGCTCTCTTCTCTGGTGTCCTTTCCCTGATGTCTGCCAGCGACTTCATAAAAATACTTGTGGCATGGCTGTGATTTTTGTACAGTATTTGCTGTGTAAAATGAAATTACTGAGAGCCAAGACAATTTTCTAACCTGGAGTCCTGTCCATATACCACCAAAACTTTCCCTTCCTTCAGTGCTTTTGGCACTTCAGTCATTCCCAGTGCTGTGAACCCTTTGGTCTGGAATGTGTGAGCTGTTTTGTTGCCCGTTCTCGTGTGGCACAGTGCTGGCAGCAGCCCTTCAGTGAAAATCTGCCTGTGCCCAGCACTGGGGAGTTGATAAATGCTTCTCTGTGTCCTGGACTTTGCTCTGAGTGCCTGTAACTGGGGGCTGTGGATCAGCTGCCTGACAGCAGTGATTAGAGCAGCTTCCAGGGTTCAGAAAAGCTGAACTCAAAGTTGGTGTTCAGCCACATCTGGCCTGAGAGGTGCAACCCAGACTAAGATCCATCTGTTCTGTGCCTTGTGTGGGTCTCCTGCCCAGATGAGCTCTGAAGGCCCCAGAGCTCCTTGCAGAGCTTGCTGCTGTGCTGCCATGGCCCAGCACGCTCTGGAGGGGACTCTGCCCTGGGGTGCCCAGCTCCTTTCTGCTTCCCTCCCTCACCCGCTTCACGGGGCCTGGGGCTGCAGTCCTGACCTGGGACTTTGGACTCTGACACAGCAATGACAGGACTCAGCAAAAGGCCTGATAAAAGTTAGTGATTCCAGGGAGAACTTCGAGGTTATTACTCTGAAAATAAGTAAAGATTTGCATTTCTTAATGCTTTATGTCATCTCTGGGTGACCAGTTGAATTCTCTTCAGGACAGCAGTGAACAGTCCTGAAGCTTTATCATTTAGACATTGTGGGTCCTTTGGGTCCCTCCTACTGAACTGCAGAATAGATTAAAACTTAGATTTAAGCAGTCCTGTCCCTCCTACAGCACAGAAGTGTTGATAAGCACCCTGCTGTCCTGTGTGCTCTCTGTATGAAAACATTGCTGAGGTGATCTCCTGTCAGGGTTAGAGCCAACTGACAGCACCAGTTGTCTGAACCTGGGAGCCAAAAGCTAGAAGGCCATGGCCTAGATGCATAATAAATGCTTTTAGACAAGCCTGGTGATTTACAAATGTCCTTTTAATGAAACATCCTTGTCTTTCCTAGATATTTTAATAGAATATATTCATAGGCATCTGGCTCCTGGTTAGCTGGATCCTTTCCAAAGATTGAACTTCACAATGTTAAGCAGACTGATAAGAGTATCTGGTAGTCTGGATGACTGGCACTTAATGAATTGCTCTAAAAAAAATCAAATTACAGTGATGTGTCTTTAAAAAGAGCTTGTATTAAAGACAGCATGATGTTAGACTAATTTTTCCTGCAACATCTGTTCTTTTACTTGGTATAATTAAAATATTGCATTCTTACTATGAGTTCTAATGTGGACATATTACATTACATTGCAGCTGTGGTTAAAATGGATTGACCTCCAGTAGTAATCCACTTGGTAAAAGCCTGCTGAGGCCAAGGAGTTTCTCAGTGTGTTCACTGGCTGTGTGGTTTTGTGGAAGTACATGGACTGGATTCCATGTTTCAATTTCAAAGGAAGCCTTTTTGATAGGAAATACTTTGTTTCTGCTTTATTTCTCTTCCCCTTCAGTTTTTACAGGAGAGAGTTTTTGTATAAAAATACAGAAAAACTTCATAAATTTTTTTTATCTATTCCTATTCAAAAAACCAATATAGTGAGCAGAGTCTGCAGCTGTAGAAACATCAGAAAGCAATCTTCCTTTTTTTCTTTAATTGATGTAATGACTCTGCAGCCTGTATGGCAGAAGCCTCTGTGGGTCAAAGGTGTTTGAACACCTTTGTTTGCCACTCTCCTCTGTAGGTCTGTGCATGTCCCACAGCTGGGCTTGGCTCTGCCATGCTAAAAGCCACTTAACTGTAATGCAGTTTCAGCTGCACAGTGCTAAGATTGGTTTTGACCCTCTTACCCTCCCTGTGGCCCCCCAGTATTGTTTTTTGAGTTAAATTAGATTTATATTTTCTTAGATATGGAATACCCTTGGTATTTTCAAAAGAGAAATTATGTTAGTATTTGAGGCCGTGTCTTTTCTAAGTATGTGTGAAGTACCACCTTTTGAATGCTTTTGATGAGCCCCTAACTAAATTGATGTGTTAATTTTCTGTTATTGAATGAGTTAGTGAAAAGTACTTTCTTTAGTTTTCTTCTGTAATACTAGTTAGCTAAAAACTACAGCTCTGACTGGAGAAACTGTCAGAGACCTGAAATATGCTTGGTTTTGGATACATGATAGAATGGATGACTTTCAGCCCAAGGAGAAGTAATAGTTTTCAGCTGTGAATAGAACAGCTGATACAGATCTATTTACCTATAAATTTTAATATCTTTTGACTGTAAGACACTCTGGAGATGTGGAACTGGGACCCCAAAGTGTAAAGCTGTTGGTGTACCTGGTGTACCTTCCCTGCTCATCCTCTGTGGGAGTGGGCAGTGAGTGGGGAAGGAAGGCTTCAGGCCATGTGGACATGGAGGGTTGGGGTGAGGAACACAAACTGCAGGTGTGCAGTGCTCCAACCCACTTGGATACTTCAAAGGTTTATCCTGCTCTATAGGGAACCTTTCAAAGGCCTAACACCTGAATTTCAGCTTTGAGCATTCTGTCTTAGGTAAAGGCTCTGAGGGGCTTTGAACAAAAGCCTTGGTTTGCTCTCTGGGCAGCTGCATTATCCATCTGTGGGTTATCTTCCTTAATATTAGCACTGGGAATCTCCAGGGTTGTGGATAATGTGGGCTGCCTTGAGCTGAGCAATGCTGTATGTTTTTGATGCAGACTTTGTTTATTTTTTTCCCCTAATCTGTCTTTGCTAGATGCTCCTTTGGGATTCTCCTTTTGCAGTCACATTGCATCCCCAGGTGGGGACAGGAACCAACCATCAGCTGCCTTTAGTACTGAAAACTACTGTAATGTAAAAACTGCTAAATGTAATTGATTTGGATTAAGGTTTGTGAGAGCTTACTGAGACTGTAGTGTGGGGACCAAAAATGTCTCTCTCGTTTTTTCCTAGGAACTTTATATTGCTGTGGGAATATCTGGAGCAATCCAACACCTGGCTGGAATGAAAGATAGCAAGGTATGTGAAGGTGGATGGACTAGAAGAGATTTCTGAGGAAGGAAATGAGCTGACTCCCTTGCTTCTGCATTGGTGCTTTAGATGGTTTTTGTATTTCCTGCTGCTTTAAAACACTCTTTGACCAAAAAAAAAGATACTGTGGCAAAACATCTCACACAGTAGAAAAACCTTTGCACTACAACCCAAAGTGGTCAGTGGAGGCAGCTAATTGACTTTGATTAAAAAAAACCCAACCCAAAGCACATATGCCTGAATTCTATACAATAGTTCCATTTGCCTTTATTTCAGACTATGACATCTTAATTCATGCATAACAATGCACAATTTGAATTATGAACTTACTATTCCATAAAGTAAAAGATGTCTCTGACATTCCTGCATTTAGCCATTCAAATGGAAACCTGCTGTAAAATGGCAGTAAAACTTTAAAAGGTTTAACTCATTAGTTGCCAAAGCAAGTAATCCAAAATTGGAATTGCCAGTTTGGCCCACAGTGCTTTATTTGAAAAGAGGAGCAGAGGTACCTGCTGATTGATACTATCAAATGCCAGACATCAAAAACTGGAGGTCCTGCCTCCCACAGTAATTTTTTAAAAAGGATATGTATTCTTTTTTCTATTTTCAGGGAATGAACTTAACCAAGCCACAGCTTTGAATAGTTTATAAAGCTGAGGAAAAGGGTTGCAAAACTTTGCAGGTAGTTTCTTGTGTTTAACCAGCAACAGACCAGTGAGTTTGTGACTGGTAACTGTCCTCACAAACCAGCCTGTGTGGTAGGCTCATCTCTGCTTTCTTACAATTCTTTTTCCTCATGTATTACATAAATATTTTGGTGTGGGGTGGGGAAATGATAAGCTTTCTAAAAGCAGGGACTTGAGTGGTGTTAGCATTAGTTGATGCAGTGGAGAAAAAACAGCCAAAATTCAAAATGTTAAGGGTGTGTGATGGGCAGGGTGAAGGTCTCTCTTGAGAAGTGGGAATTGTGGCAGTGTGTTCCCAAGGGCTTTGGTGGAACAGCATTGCCACAGTGTCTCCTGCTTGCAGTGCAGCAGAGGGAGAGTCCAGGCACAGCACTGCTGCCACAGCCACCTTGGCCCCTCTGGCACTGCTGGGCCACAGGTGGCTTTGCTTGGAGTTCAGTCCCCAGCTGTGCCCTTGGCTGAGTGAGGAGATGGGCAGGTGGGATGAGCAGCAGCCACTGACTGAGAACTGGATACTGGGAGCTGCATAAACTTGATGTGACCCTCTTTGTGTTTATCTGCTGCCTTATCTCAGTTAAGGCTGCCAGCAGTACTGGCAACTTCTGACTTGAAGTGCCAGAATTTCCTTTGTTACAAGACCACTGAGAAGTGATATTATCCTGTAGTGTAACAGCAAAACCTCTGCTTTTATGGCTTTTCCAAAGGCATGTTTGATATTTTGAGGTATCCTGTTATAAGAAATAAGGACAGATGAAATTTGTTGATATGCTTATTTAACCCTTCCATTTCTCCCACATCTCAGTTTTTTTAGTGTAAGATAATGTGTCTGTTGTAAAATTCAGATTTAGTTACTGGTATTTGGAATGTGTTCTGCCTTCCTTTTAAAAAGCTAAAGCATTTAGGTGGGGTAGTTATGGAAAAGATCCTGTTTTCCCAAACAAAGAATTCTGCAGCCATGGGAGCTCTCTGGAGTGTCCCCTGTCCTCCCTCAGCACTCTGCATTATCTGGCATTGTGAACTTGCACACTTCAGGATATATTTTCCAAAGCAGTCATATGCTTTCTACCAAGTGAAATGTATAATTTATTTGTTCTTTTACAGCAAGGTAGAAAATGCAGCTTTTGAGGACACCTGAAGAATTGTTGTTGCTTTCTTTCCTTATTTCTAATTTCCTCATGAGAGTTTCCCTATCTTTTCTTACTCAGAGATGTAACTCACGAAGTTCTGTTGTGAGAAAGGTAATGCTTTTGCTGCTTACCTTAGTTAGCAATGAGGCAGGGAACCAAATCTTACTGATGTTACTTCAGCTAAAGGAGGCAGAGGAAGGACTAGGCTGCCAAACCAGGCTTCAGACAGTTTTGCAAGCAATTTGTTAATTATTTTTGTGCTAAGGACAGAGCTGGCAGCCCCTGTGGTGCCACTGACTGCTGGCCTTGGCTGGGCCTCAGCATCAGCCCCTGTGGATGGTTCTGCAAGGAATGGCAGGGCCTCAGGAGGGTCAGAGAAAGTCTTTACTGGGCCACTACCCTCAGGGATCACAGCCTGGATTTGCTTCCTGCACTGCAGCCTGTCAGGGGAGGCTTGCATTTGCAAACAGGTAACTGAAGTAAAACCAAGCAAGCTCTGGGGAGAACATTGCAAGGGCAGCATTGCTGCAGCACTTGCATGTCCTTGGCTATGAGCTGGCCAGAGGGCAGGGGCAGTGCTCTGGGTGCTGCCCATGTCCTTGGCTATGAGCTGGCCAGAGGGCAGGGGCAGTGCTCTGGGTGCTGCCTGCTTGCATGTGTGTTGGGGTCCTTTACAGGGACCCTCAGGGTACAAACGGTGTGCCAAGAAATAACATTTCTGAGGGCCTAAAACCACAGGATTTGTAAACATTTCTCTTTGAGTTACTGCCACTAGGCCCCTGCTTACCAAGCCATTAATTTTATTGGATTTCAGTGGTGGGAGTGAAGCAGACACATGGAGTGTGGTTCCCTGGGTGTGGCAGCCTCAGCTGCCTGTTGGGTTAGAGCTGCCCCCACCCACTGTTCCCACTGGCAGTGTGGAGGTGGGCAGGCACTGCCCCAGTACTGGGCCCCTTCTTGGTCTAAGGCTCCTTCTCTGAGCTGCTGGGTTTGCTTTAGGAGTCTTTTCCCTTCCTCTGTGGAGTGCTCCCCATCCTGTTGCAGATTTTGATGAGGACACCCACCCATGCTTGTCTTGCTGGAAGCTGTCACAGGCAGTTAAGGATGATTTGATGTATGGCAGAGGTGAAACCAAGATGTTTTCTGGATCATTGTGTTGGGATTTGTTGTGCTGTTTTCTACTGTGTGACAAACTAAATGCTATGTCCCATAGTAAGTACAGAGGCCTTTGGGCAGGGTTTTATTGTGCTTGTAACTGCTGCCTCCAGGTTAGTTCTGCAATGGTGCAGTTTAGAATGTGCAGATAATCCTTTGCAGTAATTTTTTTCTAGGCTTTTCAACAGGGAAGGATAGCAGAGATGTGTATGATGAACAGGGAAGGGAGGGTCTTGTTTTTTTTTTCAGGGGGATTGTAGTGTATGTGGAGGGACAGAGATGTTTGTTTTTGAGATGGAAAAATATAAAATGGCCAGGTAAATCTGCTCCTGGGGGCTTGGAGAGAATATAGCCCATTTCCTGGCTAAGACCTGGCC
The DNA here is from genome assembly GCA_013398275.1 of Promerops cafer. NCBI lineage: Eukaryota > Metazoa > Chordata > Aves > Passeriformes > Nectariniidae > Promerops > Promerops cafer. The sequence goes on along the minus strand of VZSE01007211.1, from coordinate 382,847 downwards.
CTGCAATCCAGCTCCAGAGGATGATCAATATCTAGATTCATATGGTGTTTTAACTTTGCTTGCAGACCATTGTTGCTATTAACAAGGATCCAGAAGCTCCAATTTTCCAAGTGGCAGACTATGGACTGGTAGCAGACTTATTTCAGGTGAGGCTAAACTTGATGTGCAGCATAACTTTGGGAGAGCTGACGGGAGCTTACGTAATATAATCTGATGAGTGTTAATGATGTCTGTGTGAGGCTGCTTGGGTTGTTGTTTAAAAATTTGCTTCCTGATGTCATGATCTGCATGCTTAAAATGGAATCCCTGCAAGTAGGTTGTGCTGAGGGGGTGTCACAGCCAGCCTCCCTCAGTTCTGGTTTCCTGACGTTGAACCATTTTGGAAATAACCGCACATAGGTGCCTGTGTGTATTTTTAAGCTTCATAAAGTTTGGAAGCAGAGAGTTGGCAGGAGGCGTGATTATTTCTGCCTGGGCTTGCTGCCTCACTGACTGATGCCCAGGAGGAGCTTGCAGTTCCCTCTGGAGCCCCGAGCCAGCCCTGTTCCAGCGCCTGTGTGTCACTGCCTGTGTGTGGCCACATGTGTGAGTGGCGGGAGTGTCGTGGCTCTGTGGAGGCACGGGCAGAAACTCTGCCAGCACTTAATGCCATTCCTGAAATAATGCCCGCTGGCTCCATGTGAGCACGGGCCTCTTTGTAAGCCAGAGACAAAGTCACATTCTGAAGAAACACCATGTAGACAATTTCCTTAATAAATTTTGTACGAATGCATTATTTCCACCTAATGGAAATGTAGCTCTCTTAAATAATTAAGAGGCTTTATTCAGCAGGAGAGAAGTGGGGAGTGCTGTGAGCTGGGGTGACCCACAGCCCCTGGAGTGCTGTGCTGGGTGGGAGGGTGGGCAGTGTGAGTGCAGGGCTGGGAACTGCACAGGGCGAGTTTGTGGGGATCAGAGGGGAACGTGCACTACCCTGGCACTGATGTTTGCAGGCGGTGCCAGAGATGACGAAGCTCCTGAAGAAGAAGTGAGTGCTGGTGACGGGACCTGGCACTGTGGAGTAAGGGCAAATAAAGGATTTTACTGGAAAGAGGTGGGGTTGGTCACTGTGGTGTTGGGATGGTTGTTTTTTGTATTGGGGTTTTTTCTTGGTGGTCAGTTGCATAGCACATGGAGTGGTGGGGTGGAAGAAAGCAAGACAGGGAAGGCAGGTAAGAAAAGAAAGCAAGAGCGATACAAGGCAGGAGGCTGTTTGTGTTTGTCAGTGTTTATTCCCATCTCCACAGCCCTCCCAGCCATGTTCAGCCCCTGGGCAGGGTCAGGTTGGGGGGTCTGACTGGGGAGCCAGGCTGGGCCCAAGCTGTCCAGCAGCTCTGTCCTGCCCCTGGCACTATGGGGCTGTGCTGGCCCTGGACTGGTGGAAGTTCCGTGGTGTTCCCGGCACAGTCTATTTGTCTCTCCAGGCACTGTGGGTCCATACTGGCCTAAGACTGCTGGAAGGTCCATTGTTCCCAGGCAGGTCCCTGCTGGCCTACAGCTGCTGGCAGGGCAGGTAGGTCATGTGCCACAGACACTGGTGAGCAGAGGCAACGCTGGTCTCGCCCTGGGCTGGTGGCCATTGCAGGAGATGCCACAGGTTTTCAGCACTGCCACCTCACCCTGTGGCAGCCTCGTGGGCCAGCGTGGTGAATGTGTCCCCACAGGAGTCCCCGTTCCCCCAGGCTGGCCCTATGCCTCAGGAACCCTGCCCAGCTGTGGCTCTGGGGGTCCCAGCGCCCCATACTTCTCCTCAATCACCGGGGCACCCTGGGGGCAGTCGAGGAGGGGCTTGAGCTGGAAGACATCGAGACTGTCCTGGTTCCTGCGGTTGTAGACACTGAGCCGGTGGCCCAGGTTGGGGCTGGCCCCCACCGAGCCGGCCGGGCTGGGCAGCTTCAGGTTGACAGGATCCAGCCCTTTCTGCGCCAAGCAGGCCTCCTCCGACAGGGACGAGAGCAGCTCCTGCACCACGGCGCAGGCCGCGCGCTGCCGGGCAGGCGCCAGCTCGGGCCGGGGCCCCGCAGCCGCCTCCTCGCAGGCCGTGCTGCAGTCCGGGGACGAGCCCAGGGTCTGGCTGCTCTCGCTGCAGCCCCGAGTGCCCGAGCTGACCGTGGAGCGCGAGGCGCTGCCCGACGTGAGGCTGGCGGAGGTCCCGGTGCTGCCCAGGCGCAGCGGCACCTCCACTGTGAACAGCTCCGAGGAGATGTTGGGCCGGTGCACGTCGATGGCGGCCGTGGTCACCACGCAGATGGCCTCGGGGACTGCGCTGTCTGCAGGGACAGAGCACAGAGGCAGCTGAGAGCCCGCGCGGGGAGGGGCCCACAGCGCTAGAGAGAGCTGGAGCGAGTTCCCGTGTAACGCCTCGTACCTCCTACCTACACACACAGACCCCTTTAATCCATGTATGTATATTTATTGTTTATATATACATGGTATCAGCCATTTTCCTTACCCCCAGCTCTCTGTTTGTTTATAGGGGGAGCAGCTGTAGAGGAACACACCGTGTAACACACACTGTATGCCTGTACATGTGTGTGTGTATACAGTCACTCCCAAACACCAGCAGGTTTAGTCATACAGCTAAAGGGGTGTGTATGTGTGCACAAGGAACTGCATCTAGAACCCATTCTGCCTGTATGTGTACATGGACAGGCAACAGGCCACAGTCCCCCCCCTAAATACCTGGAATTAGCTACTGCTACAACAGCATCCAACCCCCCCCGCCCAAATTGTACTTGTTTTTCTGTATGCATGTGTGTACATATGGGGGATATACATATACACACATTTACACCTACACATTAACGGCCCCCACTTTCGTGAGACAGTCTTTAAATTATGCACACATGCCTTTTATGTATCTCCTGCTATATACACTGGGAATGTACAGGCAGGGATACCTAGTCACATACCTGTATATACATACATGAGCACACACACAGTTCTTACATACAGTACACAGGTGTATAGATCCAGTCTCTCACCCCCTCCCCACTGCATTTTATATATACATGACCCTTATATACAGAGATGAGGAATTATGTCTATGAGCCCCATATAGAACACATGGTACACAGACCTTCTGTTACACACACACGAGATAGAGTGCCCCCTTGAAAGACAGTTACCTACCATTAAATAAAATACATACAACCCCTCTTTCTGCAGAAATGCATACATACTTCTCTGTATCTGTATGTGCATTTGTTGGCTAGATATATATGTAAGAGATGATACCTATACATGAACCTATCCCTTTGTATTTACATAGCTATTTATCACAGAATCACAAGGCTGGAAGAGACCTCCAGGATGGAGCCCAAGCCAGCCCTAACACATCAGCTACACACGGCCCCGGGGCCACAGCCAGTCCTACTTTAAACACAGCCAGGGATGGCAACGCCACCACCTGCCCGGGCAGCCCCTTCCAGTACTTTATGGACATATTTTAGTTGTATACATTTTTATTTATATACACATCTTTAGACTATATGGGATCCATATATGATACAGTACACATACATATCATATATTGACTAATAATACATGCCTCCCCTTTATACATCACACCCCCTCCCTCTTACAGTCTTTGTATGTCTATCTATGTAAATATATATATATACACACACACACACATATTTACATGTACCTTTTTACAGCTTTTTAAGTATATCATCAGATGTATCTAGTATATCTGTAGAAATATATATCAATATATAATACTACATACCTCTCTCTATACATGTGCAGATACACACATATATAATATATAAGTGTATCTACACAGTCTCTCACCCACCTAATTTTATACGTACCTAATCTTTATATATAGATTTAGGCATATAGATATGGGGAAGAGCTGTATCTGTGCATATACACACACACACACACGCCCCGTATGTAATACATGAGACCTATACATATGTACATTTTCTACATATACATCTGTGTGTGTGTATACATGTATGCATAGATCTATAAAAACATATATATCTAATACCTATAGGAGATAGTTGTTGTCCTCCAACTTTGAAAACATAATTGTTACTCTTTAAATAGCATGTATACAATTACACACATGTATGGTTACCTTCGTGTATGAATATTTATGTCTTACAGTGTGTATATATAAATCTGGACTGCATATACAGGGATATATATATATATATATATATAAAACACATGTATCAAATAATATAAGATATACATATAATACATGTATAACACTATAGCTAAACATGACACCCCCAACCTTTCTACATGTTTTAAATTATATACAAACACCTTTTTACAGATAGCAAAGTTATTACGGGGATGTATACACAGGGATATACATCTATGTGTAATACAATATGAACCCACATATATGCACCTGCCCCAGTTTAAATCCATATAATCTATACCTGCATAGATTTCTCCATACAGGTATGGGGAGTGTGTGTGTGTCCATAGAATAGATTACATATACATATACATATACATGCACACACACTGTAGTGCATGGTCCCCCCACAATAACACATTACACCTATGAATATGCACTGTGGAGTCCCCTCTTTTAATGCCATCCAGTTGTCACTTGCACCTTTTGTAGAAAGGCACAGACTTGCCACAGTGTGTACATCCATGACAATGTATGTATCAGGATATACACTGCAGCTGGACTTGCACACCCAGCTGTGAGATGTGTGTATATGCACACACACCTTGTTGGAGACTGTCACAGCTGTTCAGGGGCTCTACAGAGAAATCTACAAACACTGCTGTACCCCTGTGTACACATGCACATACATGGTCTATAGGATACACTGCTACATAAATGCCATCCCTCTCCCCCTTCTTTATACACATAATTGTGAGATGTCTCCATACAGATACGGGCAATATGTGCATACATGAGCTCCATGTAGAATATTTTACACACATGCATATACACTGTAATACATAGCCCACCCCTTAAATGTATATAATTATTTATCACTAAATAAAAAAGATCCTGCCTCTGTGTTTATTTATTTATAAGATGCATATATTTATATATAAATATGTATTAAAAATATGTTGTACCTTTACTTGAGAACTCAGATATATCTATTGCTATCTGTATAATGGGGGTTAATATCAAGTGTTATATCAAATTTGTTATATCAAATATCAATATATAAGTGCATATATACACACACATCTATAAATAAATAGGATATGCCTGTATATACCTGCTCACTATATATAAATATACACACACAGAGTCTCACACACAATCATTCTGGAGCCATACAGGCAATGTGTATAGGGATGAAGAGTCCCCTATAAAATACAGCATACAGACATATGGACTTTGCATGGAACACACAATACTCCCTTTAAATACAGTCTGCCCTCCTTAAACTGAACACACACCCCCACACATTTAAGTGTATGCACATATATATACACACCATCTATAAATTCGTGTGTACATACACAGGGACTGCAGATATAAGGATATATACATATCTAGTACATGATACATAACACCAGTGATACATATGAAATTATATTTACCCCCCCTTTTAATGTCTCTCGATGTGTATTATGGGGATATACATCTATGAACAGTACCATATAAACAGCACCATATACCTGTGTGTATATATCTCTCTGTCTCTACACACACACACAATAAAATACATAGGTCTATACAGGGTATCCCCCCCCGTTTTATATACACATTTATCCATATAGATGGGGAAAACAGTGTGTACATCTGCCTCATATATAGGATATAATATATATATCTTTAATACTTACCCCCACACACACGAGTATCTTTGTAGATAGATGTGGTATGTATATATACAGGGATATACATATGAAATACATCATTGCTCCATGTGAACACACACACATACCTATATATATATATAAATATATATATATTTATATTTATATATATTTATATATGCACAGACATGGTCCCTCACACCTTTCCCTTTTTACATACCCTACACCTGTGTATAGATTCATACATCTTTATATATATAGTCCTGTAGAGCTTGGGGATGTACGTAGAGGGACAGACACAAATAAAACGAATACTTTATACCTCTATATGCATGTGTGTACATTTTAAAATAGCTCTCTATATGATTCATGTGTCTATGGATACACAGGCTTTCTCTTTCACCTGCAGATATATACAGATGATATATACCAATATACATAGCTTTATATACAGATATCCATCTTGACAGAGGGAATGTCTCTGTGCACATACCTGTTTCGCCTTCATAATATATCTACATATGTACACATTCTATATATAATACATATGTCTTTATATACACTCATGTACTTTCTAATATATAAACCATATATGTATTTAAACAGGCTCTCACATACATACTCACATATATCTCTCCTTGTATCTATATCTGTATCTTTACATATATATTTATACATATATAAAATATCAATGTATTACACAGATCTTCACCTTTGTATCTGTCTGCATACAAATGCATAAATAGCCTCATTTATACACACACAGATATAGGATAAGCCTATATATAAAATTCCATGAACCTATATTATTATAGAAAAACAAGTATATATTTTTATATGTAAGATATACACATAATAACATGCATAAAATAGATTAAAAAGAGATGTATATGCAGTCTTATACACACTTCTAAAATAAATAAAATTATGTTTTGAAATAATATCTATAGAGACACACTTTTTCTCCTCTGTATGTGTCTGTGTGGGGAATTTGTATATAGGGATATAATTTATAATATATATATATATACATGATACACAGATCCATGTTATATGTCATACATATGATACATATTAAAAATATATGTATCTAGTCATTCACACCCCCTTGATTTATATTACCTAAGAAATATGAAATACGAATATACAGTTTCTCTCACACATATCTATAAATATGTGTCTATCCCCATATATGGGATGGACACATACAAGTACACACATACATGCTACACTTACAGTATTTTTATAGGGACTATGCATACATACGTAGTAATATCCAAGTACACAGCTCTCCGTGTATGGATGTGGCTGTAGCTACATAATACATTACAGCTATATATGCACACACATATTTTGTAATGCATATAAAATATAAATCTACAGACACAAAGGTACAAATGCCTTTTCAGCTCTTTAAAGGAACATATTGCAGCCATATTCATATGCACATATCCCGATCTATGAACATACAGAAGCTGCCTTTAGCAAGCATATCTACCTCCCCGTGTACATGAACGACACAATGTACACATACAATACGATATCCCCGTGCTCACAGAGTCACGGAATGGTTTGGGCTGGCACCCAGTGCCACCCCTGCCAGGGCAGGGACACCGTCCAGCATCCCGGGGGCTCAGCCCCGTCCAGCCGGGCCTCGGGCACTGCCAGGATGGGGCAGCCACGGCCTCTCGGGGCCGGCTGTGCCAGGGCCTCGCCCCCTCGGCCGGAGCCGCTGCAGCCCTGGGCAGCTCCGGGGCCTCCCCTGGCCTCGCTGCAGCAGCTCCACATCCTGCTGGTGCCGATCCTGATCCTGATCCTGATCCCGATCCTGATCCCGGGACGGCTCTGCAGGGGAGGCTCCAGGTCCTTGTCCTCTCCATCCCCTGGTCCCCAGCCGGGGCTTGTGCTGGGGAGTGCCGGGACACAGAGCCAGGACCTTCCCCTTGGCCCTGCCGAGTGCCGTGAGGATTCAGCTGCCCCCTCTCCAGCCTGCCTGATCCCACTGGCTGCCAGCTGGGTTTACAACCACGCACTCACACTCCCTTCTGTTTAGTATTTGTGTAGCTTCAGTTACATATACATCTATTTCCATGTGTGTGGATGTGTATACGGGATTAAAGATATACAATATACAGAGATAGATATTTTCTTTCCTGTAATATATACACATGCATTTCTATAATATATACACATATATTCTGACCATCTCTCCTCTTTCACTCCTTTATACATTTTATATATTTAATATATGCATTTTAATATCTCAGTATGTACAGAGACATAGCCTTTCACATGTCTTTATATGAAGACATGTACATGTATACACAAAATCACTAATACCTTTATACGTGTATAAATCTGCTCACATAATACCCATATGCGGATGTATGTTTGGAGAGACATATATGATACACTATATACATACATGTACAAACACGTGTATGTTTACTTACATCTTTACCTATGTATGTGTATCTGGGTTTGTGTGTATATATGTGGGATACATAGAATACACTATAGATTTATGTACATACACATATACACATATTTTATATATATACTAGACATCCTTATATAGATAAATGTATCTATATATACCTATATTTCACTATGTATGCATACTATATATAAAGTATGTAATATGTTATATATATCCACACATAAATGTATATATATGTTTATATACACACACATACCTTCTATGTACATGTATATGCAGGCACACACTTTTTTTTCCTATAACCCTGTATGTGTATATATATATATCTGGGGATGTATACATGGAGATATAATAACACATTATATTAAGCACACGCACTTTTTAAACATATATATATATACAAAATGTTATATACATACGGGGGGTGTGCACACCCCCACCTGTCAGACCCTGCCTTGCTCAGCCTCCCCCGGCCCTGCTGCGCCGGCAGCCAGAGCACGGCCAGCCCCGGCAGAGCCCTCACCATGGGCTGAGCCCCCACTATGGGCTGAGCCCCCACTCTGTGCAGAGCCCCCACCCTGGGCAGAGCCCCAACCATGGGCAGAGCCCACCCCAGGCAGAGCACCCCCATGGGCAGAGCACCCCCATGGGCAGAGCCCCCCCGGGCAGACCCCCCGTGCTGCCCAGCAGGGCTGTGCAGAGCCCCCAGCACAGGCAGGACCCCCGTGCCAGCAGAGGCCTGCCAGGAACATCCATTTGAAGGCTGCCCTCAGGTCAGGGCCCAGCCGCTGAGGTTTCCCCACCGTTCAGTTTAACCTCTCTGAAAGGTTCCCAGCGTGGTGCTGGGCTAAGCTGTCTCCCCACTTCTTTTCATTTATTTTGTCCCCACTGTTCATTCTCTGATCCATTTGAACTGCTCTGTGAGCTGGACAGCCCAGCTACAGGGAATTAACCCCTCCCAGATCTCCAAACTATCCTGAGTGCCATCAGCAAGAGCAAACTCGGGGCCCTTCAGCTTTCAGAGGGCAACTGCTGGCACACACTTCCATGGAGCAAACCAGAAGACTCTGGTGGGTTTCATTTCCAGGACAGACCTCCAGCACTGCTCAGGCTCACCTGGTTCACAGCACACAATGCAGTGTGAAAATACCACTCACGTTTGTGCCTGCAAGCAACACTCACCGCTGCTGGGCTCATTGTAGTATCGACTGATGTAATTGTTCATGTCATCCTCTGAAAGAACAGAAAGGCAGCCCTCAGAAGACCATTTATTTCATTAAATGACTGAATCCCACCCCGTGGAAGGCTTTCCTCTCCCTGCATGCCCAGAGCCACCTGCTCTGCACTACAGCCCGTCCACGCTGTGGCTGCAGCCAACACAGGGACTGCATTATCCTCTGTCCCAGTCCTTTGCAGCACCAGCCTGGGAATGAGGCCCTTGGGCTCCAAAGGAAAGGGGCTCTGTGATTTTCCCAGAGGCTGATGTGGGGCTGGCCTTTCCCTGGCCAGCAGGGCCCCCCTCCCACCCAGGGCACAGATAAACCTGGTATTTATCCTGACAGGCTGAACCAAGGGCACCAGCACAGACAGACCCATTGCTGCTGCACATGGACAAGTCACCAAGTCTCCTTCCCCACAGGAGAAAGGGAGGCACCATGTATGATTTTAATGTGTAATTCCCTACCTTCTAAGATAATGTCTTTTCCATTTAGAATGAATGGTTATTTTGGTGTATATAACACATGCATATAAGTATACAGCATAATATTAACATTACACTATTTGTTGGTTTAAAACCTACTGTAATGAGTTTTAGTGTAGTACTAAACTTGTAGTACATGCACGAGAGCCACAGCTGAACTTCAACAGCAAGTTAAAAATGAAGATGTGACCACGGAAGGGAAAGCAGCAGCTCTACTGCATGTACAGATTTTAGATGCTGCTGGTGACAGGGGGATTTACTGTTATCTTATGGAAAAGCAGAACATTTTACCCTTGTGGAAAAAAGCATAAACTTCTCTTGTTCTGAGGAAGGCAAACATTGCTGCTGAGAAACAGTATCAGCTGGCCCCCAGAATGTCAGACTTCCAAGCAACCTGACCTGCCCAATTTGTGGTGTATCTGTGCTCTAAAAGCATTCTCTCCTTTTAAGTGCTCTTTTGATACCATGTTTCAGAAACCCATGCTCATCCCTCTGAGCCAGATTTCCTTCGTCCCCCGGGTCTCTGTGGCTGCAGTCCTGCCTCATCACAGCACACTGCGGTTTGCAGGTGAAAGAAACAGATGTTTTCCAGGGAACACTTTCCTCACACAACAAGACCCAAACCACCAAGCACTCTGTACCTGAAATAGCTGCACTCATAAGAAGGCAATCTAACCTGACACTGAAAGGCAACGTGGTTGTTTTCCTGGTTTCATTGGATCTTAAAAGCTTTTTCAGCCCTTGTTGATCTTTAAATGCCTGCAGTCAGAGGCGTGCTTTGTGCTAATGTCTGAGTTTAAAAAAGAGGCCTCAGAGCAGCTCAAGGCAATGCCACTGAATTAGGAGTACATTGCAAGGCTTTTCAGCTATCTGCTACTAAAATACACTTCATTTCAGTCATGCATAATTGATACTCTCAGTGCCACCAAACCTGCCGGGCGTACAGACACAGGTTCTGGTTCAGAGAATGCCTGTGGAGCTGTACTTCTGGTAGGGCACTTTCAGCATCTTGGAGTCCAATTCTAAGCAGACAAATGAGGAAAAGAGCACAGCACTTTGGGTGGACTAGGGTCACCCTCCCTGTCACCTGACAAAAGCCACCAACAGGGGCCCTGGGTGCTCCCAGCACAGTCTCTCCAAATACCAAGACACTGCATCAAAGACAGGAAATGCTTGGAAAAGTTACTCACTTGCTTTTCATGTCTTCAAGATAATGCTCAAGCCAAGGCTTCCTTAGGACTGCAGACGTTGGCTGCCCTGGCCACTTGTGTGCCAGCTGACAGAATGTACCAGGGCACTGCTCCCAAACACAGCAGCTGTGTCCAACCCAGGTTAGCAGAGGAGCAGGATGCTCTGTATGGCACTGCCAGACACCTGGAGAGGAACTCCAGAAATGCACTGCCCCTGCTCCCTCTGAGCTGGGAGGAGAATTCTGGCCTGGCCTGGCCCTGTGTGTGACCACTGGCACACAAGCCTGGGGAAACTCCCAGCTGCCTACTTTAATGTTATTCTGTGATGTCATTGTCTATTAATGTCATTGCTCACCACTGCTGATCTACTTAGCTATAAATTAAATGTATATCTATAAATATATCCATATGTGCATGTGTATGTAAATATAAAAAAACACATATATTCAATCTTGAGTAGTTTCTTATGAATAAAAACCAATAAAGAGTAATGGAATAACAGCAGCAGAATAAATATTTCAATAACAGATTAAGTCTCTGAATCATTATATTAAAAGCAAAGTGACAATTAACAAACTCAGATCTGAATCATATGGGAGTCTCAGCTGCTTTGGGCATTGAAGGTTACAAACAATTCCAGTTACCAATGTGTTATATTCTACATGGCTGAAAAAAGGAGTTCAGAATAACCCAACAAATGCCCCACTGAAAGCACCCATCTGTGCATAGAAAATGCACCCACAAAGCCACAGCTGTGCACAGCACCACAGAACACTGCTGAAGGGCTTGTGGGGACCCTGAGATGAAGTCCCTGCTCAGAGTGGGGGTCCCATGGGATCAGGATCAGCTGGTGGCACACAGGGAGTTTGCAGGAGTGAGCAGGGAAGACCAGCTTTTACACAAGGGGCTGAGCACTTGGATCATTTACATTCTGCACAGTGTTTTCTGCTGTCAATCTATTGCAGTTTCAGCTGCAGAAAGGGAGTTGTCTTAAGTAATACTTCATTCTTCACAATTTCCATCTTTTTTTTAAACTTTTAAAATTATTATTTCTTTAATTTTTATTTTAAATCTGGATCCTGAAAATTCCAAGGTGGTAGAAATAATTTTTTTCCTTTCCTAGAAATAAATCCATCTCCTCCAACACACAGAAATGTTACCTGCACTTACTTTTCCAGAAGACAGACTTTGCATCTTGAGCTATAAAGATGCACAAATGGCATTTATAGTAAACTAAAAAACTCCCTCCTAATTCCCATGAAAATGGCAATCTTAGGAAAATGTCTATGGATGGTGGCTGGGATCCTCTTGCTACATGTACCAGCAGGAATCACAGAAGCTTTTCTGCTGGAAAAGGCCTTAAAGATTGAGTCTACCAGTAAACCCAACACTGCCAGTAAGCCACATCCACCCTTAATAAAGGACCCCAAGGAAATCTGGATGGTTGGAAATTTAGTGATGAAGATCCAAAGGTGTGAGCTGGGAGGGAGGGCTGAGGCAGCTCTTCCCCAGGTGAACACCTGTGGGGAACAAGGATGGATCTACAGCGTTCCCTGCAGCGTGGGAGCACAGAGGCAGTGAGATCCTGGGGAGGGGTTCAGCTCAGAGTCCTGCTGACAGGGGGAGGAAGGAGTAGCACAGGCTGCTCTCCGTGGCCCACGAGCAGGGCTTGCTCAAGCAGTGTGGGCTGACAGCTCCCAGGGGTGAGGCAGCAGAGACCACAAATGGACCGTGGGGCTGACTGCAACACCCTCAGAACTGCCACCCCACAGAAGGGAGTGCCTGCCTGGGAAGGCTGCTCAGACTCTGCCCTATCTCACTTAAACCCAGCCTCCCCTGCACTGCAGCCAGCCCCCCTGCAAGGCTGCTCACTGCAGTGCAGTCCCACCTCTGCCTGCTGCCCAAATCCCAGTTATTGAAAAAACGTCTGGTTCTCAGTCAGGATCTGTCTGACAACCACTGGATTTTGTCTGATGGAGGTTTCCAAGTGATCTGCTTGTTCTTTTCCTGCAGGACTCCAAACACACACTGCAATGGTTCAGGGAGTAATAAACTACTTAGAGTACAGTGCCATATAATCTCATCTGACCCAAGAGACAAGATTGCAATCTCTCTCTCTTGGCCCCATAAAAACCTAATAAATTTGGTGAAACATTTAAATGACATTCCACCCAAGGCAGATCTCTTTCAGTTCTATAGTGCCTCAACAGTGATCTTTAATTGTTTCATCAATGCCTTCAGTGAATGATCTGCAACTCCCCTGCATACAAGAAAAGGCCTTAAAAAGGGGGTTTTTATTTTGAAATATTTCATTATGAAAGTATTTTATTTCATATTTTTATTGCCATTGGTTGTACTGCCTTCTGTCTCTGCAAGCTGAATTTTCTGAACTGGAAGGTTGTTTTTTGTGCTGTGCAGCCTCCCACTGAGGAAGTGAGTCCTCAGAGTAATGTCTTACCCCAATTTCCTTCCAGAAAACAATCTTTACTAGGAGGTTTCTAAAGAGGCAGATCTTTCATCTGTTTCAACAGGAACCAAGAGCAGCCAGCTGGCACTTTCCAGGAGACTTCCCCTGCCTTTGGTCTGAAGACAGACTGCCACATTAGTGCAAGCTGCAGTACTCACACCACTGCTCAATTCACACACACATCCAGTCCCTGCAGAGGCTGGATGGATGCCTGGGCAAAGGATATTCCATCTTGAGAGCAACTGTAAAGTCAGCTTGCAGAGGAAACAGAGCAACAGCTTCAGCCTGGTTCTAAGTAAGAAACCAACCTGTGGTTGAAGTCATTGTGCAGAAGGAAATCTGGGATATGCAACAGGCTCCACCATCAGCAGATGCTGCTGGGACAGAAACCCAGAATCCTGACATCAAATGGGGGGTTTGGGTCTCACTTGAGCAGATGATGCAGCAAGAGCACTGGGAGCTGACTAAAGCCTGGCAGGGATGCAGCACAGCTCTGTGTCAGGGTGGCTGTGGGCACAGGGTGGCCCTGGGGGACTCTGAGGGCTCTTCCCAACCTTATTCCCTGAATATGGATCAGCACATCCACACCTGAGCTGGCTCAGTACAGTCAGCCTGAAGCAGACTCAGAGGAACCTGGGTCTGTCTCTGTGAAACAGCAACATCTGCTGAGTCTAAAATAAAGCTAAGGAAGAATATGGCTGCCACCAAAACAATCATCAAGACAAGAAAAAACGAAGCAAAAGGATCCAAGAACAAACTGTTATAAACTGGCAAGAAATAAATGTAATCTGAGAATTAGGAAAAGACTTGCAACACTTGAGAACCCCAGCTGCTGGAAGGGTGGCAGAGGGCAGAACACATCACTGCTGTCACAGGCAGCACCATCTGCTCCTGAAAGGGATCCTTATGCAAGGGCTGCATGCTCGGACAGTGGAAAGCATTCCAGGTCTGTGTTCCTTTACCTGTCAGCAATGTCTTCACACCTCTTCACATTAATGATGAGAGACAACTTCACCCTCACAGCTGTGACTGTAGGCTCACCCCTTCTGGGAGTGAGCAGTTTCTACCCCACCCATTTGGTGACTATGAAATACAAGAGCCTCACTCCACTAACTGCACACACATTTCTGTAAGTGTTGCTTAAGGTTTAATTCCTTTGATTCCTTCCTGGCTGGTCAGTGCACAGAGAACCACAAAGCCTCAAAGAGGCACCTAGAGAGAAGCCAAGCTGAAGTGGTGTGCACTTAGATACTCCATTTCCAGGAGTAGACTTCAAAGTAGATACATTTCAGCATTTGAAAATAACCATAAACTATTTTTTATCTATTGTTTTGCACTAACAGGGTTCTCTTAGAGTACTAACAGATGATCACCAAAGGAACTGGCTTAGAGTTTAAAAGCATCCAACCAGCTCAGACTGCCTTGCAAGGAACAACTGACAAAACCCCTTCCAGTGCCCTGCTTTGCCTTCTCACACAGCTTATGAATAATCTTAAGGGATGCCCTCTGAAGCTCCAGAATTTTTCATGCTCCCCTCCCAATATCCTACTTTCTTCACTTATGAAACAGTGGGTACCTACAGGGAGGGCAAGCTTTACTTTTCTTTAAAGCATGATCATAAATTGCAGCAGTCCCCCAAAGCAAAAGACTTACTGCTAACCCCATAAAAATGGCAATTTGACTCAGAACAGTTAAAAACAGGATTTTGGCGATGTGAAGTTCCTGTTCTTGCTCAAAGGAATAGAAGGGTGGGATATTAATCTTACAGTATGGCAGTACTGTAGAATTTCAAAAACCGAAATGATATATGCAGGAAAATGAGGAATTTCCACTAGGGACTCTAATTCATATGTTATGGAAGAGATTACAGAATAATAAATTTTGGAAGGAAGTATTAATGGCTAGAGGGGGCACTGTGAACCTGGCATTCCCTGAAGCCCAGAACTTTGTATACCAAACACTAAAAATGATTTGTGCAGAACAAGAAAACATTAGCTGTTATTCTCACCATGACCAGCTACATACTGTACGGGGCAAGAACTCCTTTATAATTTAGAACTTCCTTTATAATTTAGAGATTAATAGATAGGATGATCTCTGCCATTATGTGAAATGGCAACCATCTCTGGGAAGGAGAAAGGAGCACTCAGGGTATTTCCCTCTCTCAGAGAAAGGCTGACCACAATGGTCCTGAACACCATTAGTGATGCTGCACTCACAGGCAGCAGCTTTCAGCCCAAGCTCTTCACAAACAGAGCTGAAGTGCTCTGGGGGTGCAGCAAATGTCAGAGCTCTGCCCTGGGTCTGCAGCTCCTCCAGCCCTGCCCTTCTCTGGGGTCTATTTGTTTCCTGCTGTTGATACTGGTACCCTTTGACTTGCAGGCTGAAAACTGTTTCAGCCTTCACATTTGTCTGCTCTGGAAATAAAATTATTGGCAATTCAAAGCAAATTAAAGGTGAAAAAAAATCCTGCTTCTTTACTGTATTACTTAGGAAATACCATATAGCCATACATTTTCCACAGTGTTATTCCTACTGTGTCAGGAAGTCTCTTGGTGAACTGCTCTGGGGAGACAGAAGTGGCAGGCAGCAACCAGCTCATTGTTCCCAGAATTAGCACAGGACTGGCCTTCAGGAGGAGGCATGAAATGGTAGCTGGGGAGTTAAGGGACTCTTTCAGAGCCCACTGTCCATCTGACCAGAGCTCTTGCTTCTCCCACTCTCGTACCTGCAATTAAGGCACTTAAAACACAAAGAGTAGGAGATCTGCTGAAGGAAAATCTGGGTGAAAACAGGCAATTGAAAACTTCCAAATCAGCCAGCACACACACAGCTCTCCTGGTGCAGGTCACTGGGTGTCCCTACACAAATTCTCTGAGGTGCTGCACGTACCATGTGATACTGAGGTTACCTGACTTACTTCACTGAAGGCTGCAGTAAATGGTTGCACAAACTCCTGTGTAAATACCTGAGTACAAGCTACAGCTGTCCCTCAGGAGCTTTAACTTATGCACTGTCCCATAAAACTTCCAGGTAGGGAAATGACTAAAAAGTCTCAATGCTTTCTTACTCCATCAGCCCTTCATGGTGAAGAATTCTGCACTGAATGTTTCCATTGTTCAATAGAGATGGGGGAAATAAGATTAGCCTGAGATGGAATATCCCATTTTCTCATGCAGTATGTTCTCCAGCCAACTCAAGCTTGCTGGTTTGGCAGAATTCAGAGCACTCTGAAGACAGTGATTTTTTGAAGGCTGACAAAGTTTCATTTGGCAAAAACACATGCATTCCATTCCATCCCCCAGCCTCAGGTGTTGTATGTAGGGCTAATGTTCTGCCAGAGCATAAAAGAACAGCACATCAGAGCCTGTTCTGCCAAACAGCTGAATCGTGGCTTGGAACTGCTGCTTTCCTCTCGACAGTGGAAGTGACCTGGTCCCTCACTTCTCCTCTCCCTAGCAGTGCAATTGGCCATGGCAGGAATATTCCAGAGCCCACAGGTGCCAAGTGGCACTCAGAATGATTAGCTGCAGCCCTCACTCTGGAATCTTTAAGGCAGAAAAACACAGCTTAGAGAAAACAGTTGCAAAGCAATCCCTAATGTGGTCTGACACACAGGGTGACTTGAAAATATAACCCTTGACCCAAAGGTCAGGTGTTCAAACATTGGTGGCTGAAGCTCCAGGCAGAGCAAGTGGTGTGGGAAGCCCTGAAGGCAGCACAGCCAGTGTGACTGCAGGAGAGGCAGCAGGGTACAGGAATTGTCCTGCCTGCCTGTGCTCTGCAGAGCCACATCCCTGAGTATTCACCTGCCTCAGCAGGTGGGGAGATGGGAGATCCCACACCAACTGCACCTGCCCTTCCCACAGAGAGGGCATGGAGGCACCTCCAGCCATGCCCTGCTCCCATGTGGCACAGCACAGGCAGCTCTGGCTGCCACCTGCACTGCTCAGGAGGGTGCAGAACGAGAAGACACTGCCAGCATGGCAAAGGGAGCCTGCTGAAGGCTGCTGCAGCAACTGCCACAGTATCACTGGGAGTAAAAGCTGGTGCCAGAGAGCTGGAGAAGAAAGCCCCAGTCGAGGTGGGGAGGGAGAAGAATGAGGCAGGGCTGGCCCAGGATCCTTGCTGCCCAGAGGTAAGTGCCTTCTCCAGCTGTGATCTGAGATTTCCAAGTTACACAGAGGCAATCCCTAAGCCAGCACTGCAAAATCATCTGGGAAATGCAGAAATGCTCTGCCTCGACTGCCAGTGCCCTGGGCTGTGCACACTGGCACCACTGCTGAGTGTGGTGTCTCATGCAGGCTGAGCTGGGCCCTGTGCTGGCAGCCCAGGTGAGGACACACTGCCACAGACTGCTGGCCCTTGCTCTAAGAACACAAGCAGCTTCTCCTGTCCAGCTCCTGCCTCATTCCACAGAAACTACTTATTCAAATACAGTCACCCTGATTTAGGTTCTGACAAGCAGCACTCAATGCATCTACAAAGACTTTGTATGCAATATATAATACAGTGCACAAGAAAGATTTCCTCTGGTACTTTTAGATTATCTCCAGGAATTAGAAATTTATTCCGCATATTCAGTATAAATAATTATTAAATATAACACAACTGCACCTTACCCAATATGTGAAGCAATCCATGTTTTCTTATTTGCTGAATGTCTTTTTTTTTTTTTCAGTGAAAAGCACAAGTCCCTCTAATCATGTAACCTAAGTGCAGAAATCAATCCTGAAGATTGGGTGTCTACTTTGTTGCAAGTGTGGGCAGCATTTTACAGGAAGACATGAATAATGAGTAATTCTGTTAACCTGGATGTTGGAATGAATACCTTGGACAGAAGAATTTTTAGATCACCCTCCACAGCACTAAAATTTCAGCAAGCCTCCTTACAATGTGTGCAACACTCTTCAGTTCCAAATGTAACCCGCAAGGAACACATGCATAAATTATAATATATCCACTGGGGAAACCTCTGAAATACTACAAAAAAAGAGGGAAATGCATTTTAGGGGTCAGTCTGCTCAACTGTCTGCTTTTAAATACAATTTCATATCAGGAATAATTAATGGCTTTACTGTAGTCAGTGCTTAGATATTATAAAGAGGAAAAAACCAAAACAATTTTCTACATGCTTTCACTACTCTGTAGAGAAAGGAAAGGATTATAATTTGAAAAAGTCTAACAGCTTTTAAAGTATCTGTGCTTTGAATTCTAAGGAGTCTGACCAACATAAAGATACCGTGCAAACTTCTAGCTCTAACAGATTCACAATAATTAGGCTGAGATGCCCAAGGAAGACTAACACACCACTAAGGCAGAAAGCACTGCCTCCTCTGGAATATTACATTAAACCAGGAGACATTCTGCACTCCACTGGAAGGGCTGGTGGATCACAGGAAAGGAGCTTTGTCTTTTCCAGAAAAAAATTCAGGTCCAGCACTTACATAATAAAATCTGATCCAAGTAAATTTAACTGTTGTTATCCCCTGAAGCACAGAGCTGCCCAGCAGACACCCCGAGGCAGCAGAGTGCTCCTCACCAGGGCCATGTGGCACTCAGACATGCAAGCAGGATGCCCACAGTGCCCTTCCCTCCTTTCCTGGCACCAGCACGGGCAGCTTTAGGGAACTGGTGAGAGCACAGCTTCCAGGCAAGGCAAGCCCCACAGCTGATGCAGGAGCCTTCTCCAAACCACAGAAATGCAAGTGGCCAAAGACCAAAACTGTTTTTCAATGTTCTTCCCAATTTCCCTGCTTTTACCTCTGAGTGATTATCCTTTGGCCAGCTTTCATTTGGCTGCTGCTTCTCTAGTGTTTGATGGATCTAATCATGAGGACACTGGGAAGGTACATCACAGCCATTTTCTTCCCCTGACATTTCTTTGGCTCTGTTTAGAAGCTGCTCCCAAGTACAAGAGCCCCTGCCACTCCAGAGCAGATGCAGCCTCTCTGCAGCAATGGGGAAGTGCAGCCTGCAGGGAAGTGACCAATCCCTGCTGGAGTGAAGGTGTTCAGTGGGACCCCACTGTGGGGGGATCAGCTGGGCACAGGCAGCACTCACCTCGTGCAGGTTGCAGCTCAGTGATGTTCTCGGTGGCTTCGTCGTCCGAGTCTTCAGTGGCCACCACCTTGTACCTCTTGCTGCTCTGTTTGTGCAGCACGTGTGGGACCTGCAGTGCAGCCTCTCTCTCTGCAGCCAGGTCCAAATCCTGCTGTGCAAGGTGGGCCCTCAGCTGCCTGATCTCAAACTAGAGGAAAAAACAACACCACAAACTGACGTCACGTGAGCACGGCCAGAAGTTTGTATGCTACAGCTGGGGACCTACTACTCATCCCTAAACACCACGGGTCAGGTCCAACAAACAGTGTGGTTGAGCCAGGACAGGAGTCCAAGCTGGTGGTGTTCTCCCAGAGCTCCCCTGTGAGCTGGACCATTGCTCACATAATCTGAAGACAATGACTGCCTCATGCTGGTCTTCTATTTTGCACAGTTGTGTCCCGAAGGTAAGATTTTGGACAATTTTAACAAGTCTTACTGCCCAACCTCATGTAACCTTCATAGAAAGAGACCACTTTTAACAGGCATTTAGGGAGTTAGGTTCATGACAAATATCCCTAACTAGACTTTGTAATGAGGCTTCCAGTGGAGGAGAGGTTCTTTGAGCAGAATGGTCCTCCCTCATTAATTAGACAAGGGGAGGATACTACAGCCCTGTTCTGACTTTAAATCTTCTGTACTCAGCAGTGTGCAGAAAACCCTGGGGAAGGTTACCACTTTTCTGGCCATTCCTCTCAAACATGTTAAATAATTTCTGCAGCCACGAGGGGATTTGCTCATGACTGGTGTTATAAAGCAGACACCTGAAAAAAAAGCTACCAGGTACAATCTGACTGAGGCATACAGCAGATTTCTCTTGTTTTTGATGGCCACACATCTTCCACAATGCAAGAAGGAAAACAGTTTTTTTGGAGAGGCTGCAGAGACCCTTTAAATCTTTATATAAGCAGGACAAAACTCCCTGTGCCACACAGCACAGCTGTGGGGCTGCAAGGAAGAGTTTCTCTTTAAAAGAGTAACTCTTCAAAATCAGTAGTCCAGCAGTGACCAAGTCATGTCTAATTCTAGAGTTTGAGAGGGAAACACAGATGAGGTGAGTAACAGGCAAACATTAAAATGTGGCATTGCTGGGCCTCCCTGGTTCAGGGCCTGAAGAGCCACAGCAGAGCAGGAGGACACAGCAGCTGCCACTCCACACTCACAGCACACATGGAGCTGGCACCTCCACGCTGGAAAAGTGCTGTGGAACAGCCCTGGCTGAGTGCACCTGGCTGTGCCTCTCACCCCTCAGATGTGACTCAGGTCTGCTTCACTGGCAGGTTTTGGAACCCATCACCACACCCCACTGGTCCCACTGCAGTCAGACGTGGTGCAAACACCAGGGAGGGGAAACCAGACAGAATTTCCACAGATTTAGGAAAGAAAAAGGGATTCCAGTTTGCCACACCTGGAGACTATCTGCTTTCCAGAGCATCTGGGAAGGAACTACAGCAACTGTAGTTCCACTGCAAGACTCAAATCCAGAAAGCCAAAGGGCAGTTCAAGCTTTCCAGATCCCACTCAAAGCAGCTAATCCAGGGCTCTAACAAAGTACACAGCTTCTCCTCCATCTGCAATTCAGTGCACAGAGGCCTGGCAGCTGCAAACAGCTGGCTGCAAGTGCTCACTGCTTTTAAGCAAAGGTCTTCTGGCAGTGGCAGTCAGAAGTCAGGTGGAATCAGCAAATGTCAAAATCCTGCCCTGCTCCCTGATTTCCTGCAATGAAGCATCTGTGGCAGATTCCTGCAAGTTGTTATTGTGTTAACCTACTGCTAGGAAGAACTGGCACTGCTAACTCTGTTCCCAGCCAGCCTGAAGCATCCTGAGGCTCAAGGAGCTTGTGCCAGTATGAACATAGGTAATTTCAGGTTTTATCCTTGAATTGAAAAAACAAGGAATACCCTACATTCCACTTTTAAAGAGAGAAGGATACCCTTTCAGACACTCACTTTGTTTAATGGAAGAAATGCACTCAAACGTGACAGGCAAAAAATAAATTTGGAGGGTTTTTTTTCATGTTGCCCAGCTCAAACATAATTTCTGTTTTTCTACACTTCACCCTTCAAAAACATTCACATGTGTCAGAAAAAAGAAATAACTGTCATTGAAATGTTTAATTCTGGTCTAAAGGTATGGTGCGATTTCCTTTTTTCATGCAAGAGAAAAAATTTGGCAGGTATTTTTTAACACAAATAGATAGAACTAGCTAAAAGTCAGCTCAGTAACTATGTCTGCATCAGACCCAATTTAAGGAGCTTCAGCATTTACAAAGATTTGCTGAGCATTGTAACAATCAGAAGCCAGAATGCATCAGTGTGTTACCCAGGTGCGAGGGAGAAGGAGCCCACAGCAGAAAGGGAGGAGAGCCCAGCCGCGCCCTCCCCCCCCGCCGCTCCCGGGGAAGGAGCGAGCATGTGCGCAGAGCAGGGGTCACCGCCAGCCCTCAAGGCTCTCAGCGGCCCACGGCCCGCAGCGCGGCTCTGCTGCCACCTGCCGGCCGCCGCGGGACCTGCAGCGGCGCCACCAACCGCGGGACACCGCGGGCACACCGCGGGCACGGGGACACCGCGGGCACGGCACGGGGACACCATCACAGGCATCGGACCGGGCAGCAGTGTCACCCTGTCACGGGCACTGGACTGGCTCCGGTGTCACCCTGTCACAGACACTGAGCTTGGGCACTGGTGTCACCCTCTCACAGATACCAAACCCGGGTACCAGTGTCAGCGTGTCACAGACAGCGAACCCGGGGACCGATGGCCCTGTCACAGAGAAGAAACAGAATTTTTGTTCATAAAAGGCACGGATCTGCAGAGGTGATTGGTTTGCCAGGAACTGTTTCCTAACAGTTATCCCAGGATCCTGCAGATGCTAGAATACAGTGTCAGCCACTTAAAGCAACCCCTGAAAACAAAGGTTAAGCTAAAATAAATCATTGGGAGGTATAAAATATAAGGCTTTTTACGTTAAAATTCTGGGCCAAGGTAACATGTTGAATTTCTATTTGCAGTAGGAGCTGATGGAGCGATCTGAGTGCACACCTGGAGCAGCACAGCTGGACTGAGGAAACCACAGTTTGTATTTCCAGGTACACTATCCTTCCCTCAGCCTGTAGGGCAGGAGCATATTGCACATATCATCAGAGGACTAAAAAAAAGGCATATAAACTTAAACACATGCTTTGATTTGTTTAAATTAACTCTGAGGTATCAGCTCTGTGGAAGAACCTTCCAAATCTCACAAAGAGCCAGTGAGCAAAAAAATGCTCTTGTGTGGAAGATAACTTGTGACCAAGGAGACAAAGGTAAATTACCTGACTCATGGTAATTACAAACAGAGCACTGGTCCACTTGAAGCTGCTACTGACTTAATTTACCAGGACACCTATGACATTCACGTTCCTTAATTGCACATACTTTGGTAGCTTTTGGGGGGTATTTACCAATAAGCTCCAACATACTTTGTAATGGAAAAAATATTTTTGAAAACTTCATAGAATCCCAGCATAATCTAAGCTGGAATGGAACTGGGAGGGCCATCTAGTCCAACACCTTGCTTAAAGCAGCTCCATCTAGCTCAGGCTGCTGAAAGCCTGCCCTCTCAGATTTTGACTATCTCCAGGCTGTGGGTACACAGCACCACCTCCCTGGCAAGATGCTCCAGTGCTTGCCCATTCTCATAATGAAGATGTTCGTTCTTGTATTTCACAGGAAGTTTGCACATTCCATGCTTGTGTGCTGTCACTGCACACCTCTGAGAACTGTCTGGGTTACACCCCACCACGATGGAGCTGAAGACAGCAACAAAGGTGTAACATGTGTCACTGATGTCAAAATACACTTATTACCAAGGAAAAGGGAGACACAGAATGCTTTCTAGAAGAATGAGTAACTAGATTGTCTGGCATGAAGAGAAAGTTCATCAGTGGGAAAATTTAAACTTAGCATTTTCAAAATCTGTTACGTGCCCTCTTGCAGCATAAACCTGGCAGTATTTTGTCAGGAAACACACCAGAAAGAATTATGGGGCACTCCTGTGCACTTCCTCACTCAAATAATGCATTAGGTGATTATTTCTAAGCAGGTAAATGGACAGACCTACCCAGAGCTCTAGATAGCATCTCCTTTTACATGCCTGGTTTTATTAAGTGGGCCACCCATCCCAGCTGATATTTTATAATGCACATGTAAGACTCGAAAAGAGACTTAGCAGTGAACCACAGAGAACTCCCCTTTAATGGTCTAACAACAGAGTAGGATTGACACAGTTTCTGAGATCAATGAACATTTTAGCCAGAAGCTTACTTGTGTCTAATGCAGGAGCAATAACTTTGCTCAATTCTATTAGTGTTGTCTGTACAGAATGCCCTGCCCTAAAACTCATCTGCCACTGGAATACAATCCAATGTTTATTTCCATTAGTTTAGCCATTGTTGGTAACAATAAAAATCAGGAGACAGTTGCAAATGAATGATTTACGGGTGGAATAAAGCACGGGATGACCTTGGCTGCCTTCCACCCACCAAGAAAATGACTGGTAGTTAGAAATAAATCTAAATTATTGCAAGAGGATAGCATACGTTATTTCTCCAATAGGTAATTTTACCAGCTGAACAGCCCTGTCATTAAACTGGCAGCTGTTGTACAAATTATATTCCAAGATAAAAAAAGAAAATACAGCTTCCACAGCTGTTAAAAGTGTTAAGAATGATGAAAACCCCAGTTCTACAGGAACCAACAGAAAAGGAGCTCTGGTATGATAAGGCTGAGCAAGTTCTCTTGGCTGGGCTGTGTTCAGCTGAATTACTCTTACAAAAGCTAAGCAGAAAAGATCAGGTAAGCATATCTATTATCACAAATGGAAATTCCTTTACAGGTGATTCCAGAGGAAAAAAGCAATCTTCCCTAAGTGGAATTTTTAGCTAATGAAACTTCAGAGCTTTGTTTTGCAGTTTAAGTTATCCTGATAAAACAAAACCATCAGCAATATACTCTGCATTATTTTTGACAGTAACTGCAGTGAGACTTCTTTTCCTTTTACCTTTACCCATTTTTAGAAATCCCTCATGCTCCATTCCTGTTTAACAACCTCTTTTTTGGCCAATGGAGAATAAATAAAAAGCAAACTATTCAAACATTTGCAGTGGGGTACTACAGAGAACAAAGTGGTGGTCTGTGCAAGTATATTTTATAAATATATTCTGGTTTTCAGATATACAGCTAGCCAAAAAGCAACATGTGGAAAGAGTTTCCATGTTTGCAAAAGTACATCTCCAATGTCAGTCAGCAATGGAAATGTACTTTATAGTTGTGATACCCCATCACTGGTCAAAAAACCCAAAACTGACAAAAGAAAGAGAATTCAAAAAGATGAAGGGGGGTTGTATCTTTCCTGCTTTTAATTTTTAAAACAGAAATTCTGGTTTTGTCTGCCTAGCATTAACCACCAGCCTCAAATCAGCATGGGACTTCTCGGAGAACCAGCCACCCATTACTTTTGTTTTAAATCCAAAGCTAAACAGGCTAACTGTTTAACTCTAATGAAATAATTCATACTTTGCTTGCCTAGGCAGCAGCAAAGCAGTAGGGAACAGAACACAGGATCCCAGAAAAGGAAGTGCTGGGAAGCCTTCCCAGCAGGAATGCTCTCAGCCCCATCCTAGCTATTGAATAAATGCAATCAGCAGTGTGGGGCAGCACAGGGTGAGTCAGTGCCTGCCCCCACTGGGCTGCAGGGAACCAGGGTGACTTGTCTGCTCTGCCCACGTGGGCACTGCAGCCCCCAGCAGCCACCTGCCCTGGCACAGATGGCACCACCCAGACAGGGCAGCTTGGGATCCTCCTGCCTGCTGCTCTGGCCTGGCCACAGCCAGGCTGCTGCAGGCAAACCTTCCCTCAAAACCAGAAAAGCACATGGAAACACCATGAAGAAGCAATCCTTTAGAAAGCTCAGGAAAGATGATCAAATGAAAAAGCAAAAACCTGGCAGAATTTTAGACAGTAAATACCATTAGGAGCCATTTTTCCCATCAGAGGCTGTACACAACATTAATGTGAATATTATAATGCTGACAACTTGTTATTGACTGATTTATGAAGCTAATAATTTACAAATAAAGGATGCAGTACTCATGTCAATGTCTTGTGTTGCTAACTGCAGCAGATTAGTACATTTACCTGATATTATACAGCTGAGACAGTTGTTTGGCAGCAAGTCAGGCCACTAAGAGGGATTTAGCTGTCATCTTTCTATAGATTGTATTTTTCCATAGCAGATGACACCTGAAAGCTGCAAGAGAACCTGCTCTGTTTTCTCAGATTTGCTCCTCTCCCAGTGCAATATTTCTTTGTTTCATGTACAGGCTGTTGTAACCATCAGAGCTTGGATTTAGGGCGACTCTGGTCAGACA
This sequence comes from Promerops cafer, assembly GCA_013398275.1. Taxonomy (NCBI): domain Eukaryota; kingdom Metazoa; phylum Chordata; class Aves; order Passeriformes; family Nectariniidae; genus Promerops; species Promerops cafer. Next base: position 356,738 of record VZSE01007211.1, on the reverse strand, counting down.
TTCAGGAGTACCTGGCTCAGAATGAAGAGCAGCAAGAGCTGCTCCTGAACCCCCCCTGGGATAATGAGCCCACCTTTACTCAGACTATGAAACAATAACAACAAAAATTGTTTAGAGACTGACAGTGTTACCTGGCTGTATAGCAAAGTTCCTAAAAACAAATGTTTTACAATTTATGATTGTCAAGACCTTCAGTATGGTCTGACAGACAAAATACTACACAGAGACTCAAGAAATCACCAGTGTGCTTAATGGGTTTGGTGAAGGGATAACCTCTCCCTTGTAAAATGGGGTGTAGACCATTTACCTGGCAATTTCACCACCCTGACAGAACCCAAATCACTGAGTATCATCGTGCAAAGGTGTTATGAAGAGGACTGTGACTTAGCCACCAATGACAATATGGTTGGCATGTACTAATCTTTGGCAGAAGCCAAGCCTGAGGTTTAGAACTTTGTTATGGTTAATGTGAGTGACTCAAAAGCAGTGCTATGAAATGACACAGTGTCTACAGCTCTTCCTAATGCAGCACACAGACAAGGCAACTCACCACCAGCAGCAGTTCATTGCAGAATCCTAGGCTGAAATCCAGGAGACGTGGACCTAAACCTAAAAATCCAGTTGGGGACCTAAATATGGATGGTTTTGTATTTCAAAAGTACCTGCCACAAGCCAGGAGTGGTAGCTGAAGCAAGAAATCTCCAGGATTTATTTGGACTAGATCTCATAGTTCCCCTTTCACTGAAACAAGAAGTAAATCACCTGGGGATCATCCTGTTGTGGTCTGATGGTCACCTCAACACTCACTTATCCTGAGCCTCAACATCCATCCCTGCTTTCTACTCCAAAGCAAGTTAGTCAAGAACTCATTTGCATAAGACAAATGGCAAAACCTCCTGGCTCACTGCCCCAAAATCGGTTTTACACCTTTTTCATGTAAAATATATTCATTTGAGATATTTCAAACTTCACCTTCCCTTACCTCTAGACTGAATCACTGAACATTTGGGGGCCTGGGAAGAGTCTTAAATCTTGACTTGCTTCCAGGAACTAGAAGCTTCTACTGCAACATTTTGAGCTTGCCAAGAGCCTCTGACTGACCTACAGGGAAGGCGCCTTTTGCATTTAAAGCAGGGAAATTCATTTGTTTTTACCTGCACATCCTTTTCCTAGGAATACTAGCTGCAGTCTCCAGCAATGGCTTCTGTTTGTTAGTACTACGTCAAGCTAGCTGTACTCATTCAATAAATGACATACTGGAACCATTTCTTTTCAGTTGCTCACATTTGTTTTCCTCACCTCCAAAAACACAAGCCCAGCAACAGAGGCAGCTGAATTCTGTTTGACAAATAACCATGCTGACAATATCCTGGCTGCAGCTAATGCTTCCTTAGCACTGAGACCTGTCACCTCACAGCACAAGTCCCAGTGGTCCTTCTCAGAGCTCAGCTTGCAGCGAAGCAGATGAACTGTTTGACTTGCTTTGACAAGATATGTGTAAATAAAGACATAACTGAACTTTACCCCTTGTTCTTGGCAGATCTGGGTTAGTCTTTCCAGCTGCTCATCTTGAATGACTTTTGCCTTCTCATATTGCTGAATCATCATCTCCATCTCCACTTTCACGGGAAGGACATACGCTGGAAAACACAAACAACACTTGAAACAACCCAGCTGTGATTTGGTTTTTTATCAGAAAGAAAACCTTTACAGGCCAAAGAACATCATCCCTTTCCCTTGCATCTAGAGAACTGGAGTATTTCTAATAGAAGCAGCACTAGGGTACTTTTTCCAGGGAAGGATTTCTAACATAGGAAATGCAGGGTCTAGATATTGTTTGGTCAGACCTCCATCTGCCTGGCTGAACTGAAATGCATGCTGCCTGCTCTTCCCAGATTCCATGCTAGTACAGATCTTCCCCAGTGTTTACCACAGATTTCCTGAACTGCTGGGTAGGAGGATTTTCTCTTTAGAGTCAGTCCCACTGCCTCTAAACCTGAACAGCACAGCTCCCTCAGGAAAAGAACTATTCCAGAGCCCTAACCATTTAATTCCTAGACTTTGTGGTAAGAAATCAGTCCTTAATGGACACAGCAGACTAAGAAAGATGTTTTGAAGAAACAAAAAGGGCATTTACCTTCTATGGCTTTTCAAGCTACAGCCCAGTTTTCAATACATTATCTCAATGGCTCTAGAAATTTTGCTCCTGTCTTAACTATGGCAGACTCATACTGATCAGAAAAGCTGATCAATACGTACTGCAATTAATGTTTTCTGAAGTTACACAAAATCCCGAAATTTTCTTTTACGCTTCAATCAGAGGTCTATGACCTCTCCTCAGCTCTGAATACAGAGTTTCCTGGGCATTTAAACTCCAAATAACAACTTTGATTTTTCACACATGAGCAAAATGACCATCCATTTATTTCTTTTCCCTAAGCTGCCTGAAGCTGCTGAGCACACAGTAACCTACACTGAAGTCCTTGCTTCCAGGCCCAGCCATAGACTCTGCTCTCTGCAACCTTGACTTGCTGGGGCCTTTTCATCTCCCCTGGTACATCCCCACAGAGGTCTGTGCAAAACACCACCAATATGCACTTCATTTCCAGGATGCACAGCACTGCAGAGAGCACCTCCAGCTGGGAATCCCCAGGGCAAGAAAATCCTCCTGGAATCTGACATAAAACTTAGTTACTGACAAAAACTTAAAAAAGAAAGTCCCAGAACAGAGCTGGCTGTATGGTCACAGGGAGGGCACAGCAAGTCTCAGCAAAGCAGAGTGGATTCAATTGCTTTGCAGAATCAGGAATGACATCTGGTGGCAAGAGACATGAAGCAGGTCAGGACATTTACTTTACAGGCCAAGGGATGGGAAGGTGCCTAACAGGAAACCAAACCAATAAATTGTAAAGGCTCCTAAGGAGCAGGAGATACAGCCATGATCTCCAGACCTACTCTCCTCCATGGGAGCCATAACTCTCCTCTGTTCAGTGCTAGCAAAATGTAAGAGAAAGGACAATGACAGGAACAGTGGTAGCAACCAATCTTTCTGTATTTTTAAAACCTCTTTTCCCAGGCTGCCAGGTAATGCTTGGAGTCACAAAGTGAGTCCCCACTCACCATCAATGATCCTCTTCACTCTCCACATCCGCAGAGTGATGATAAGGCTGATAGCATCCCACGGGCTGCTGGGGCCATTAGCCACTGTCGAGGCCACCATTGGTGCCAAGGACAAGATTATGACAGCACCATCAAACACCTAGAGAGAAATCAGTTTTTTTCAAACCTTTCCTTAAAATCATATCCCTGCTGTTCCTCTTTGAAATCCTGAAGGACTCCCTCTTTGTTCAAAAGAAATGTAATTATGGTACCTATTTGAAAGGGATATGAGAGGTGGCCAAGCCACAGAAAGGCTGCATCCTTTTTAGGTAGCACAACAGAATTCCTCAGTGCTTTTTATGAGGTGAGGAGAGATAAACTGTGGTGGAAGGGCAGGGGGAGAGAAAGGTATTTGGAAATACTGGCCAAAATCCCCACGGAGAAGTGATAGTCTAAATGTTATTACAGCCAAAGAGTTTTATCATCACTGGTATTTATTACCTGTTACTTGGCATAATGTCATCTAAAAAAAAAGATGCAGTCCCTGCCCATAGATCCTATTGTCTAAATGAAGAGATCAAATAGCCAAGCAGTAAAAGATGAAGCCAAGAGACTTGATGGCTCTTGGCCATGTCCTGGCTACACAACACGTGTGGGGATGGCTGTGCACCTGGACAGAAAGACTGCCTGCTCTCACCTCCATGGGGCAGCCAGGCTTGCAAGGAGTCTGACAACTGGGACTGTTCAGAATGATTTATGTGACACTGGCTGCACTGGGATTAGACTAGAAAAAGCAATTGTGCAAAGCATTAGAGAGGAATGGGCTAGTAAATGTGTTTCAGAGCAAAGTGGCAGCAGCACTGTGTCTGTCCCACCCTGGCCCAGCAGGGCAGCACACAGCACCACGTCCTCAGTCCTGCTGAGTCCCTCCCCTGCTGCCAAGGCCCACTGATTAACTGCTTGCATGAAGATGCAGGCCATGGATTTTTCTAAGAACTGCTTATTCAGAACTGTGTGTAACAATTCCGTGTACTGAAAAGAAATACTTCTTACTGCAGTCACTCAATGGGCAGCAAAAAATACCACTATTCCAAATTACCAAAATGAATTATCAGAAACTGCTGCATTTAGCCTTAATAGCAAGAAACCCTGAATCAACTATTTAAGTTCCATTTAACTTTTTTAGCAAAAAAAGTTAAAATATTTACAACTTCATTACAAAAATATGCAAGTCTCTAGATTGCTTATGCTCCAAGAACACCCAGATTGTCTTCTGGTTCTTCCTGCACAGCAGTGGTTTATGAGGCAGTATAAAGAAAGAGCTTTTAATTTTCCCTATCTCCAGATTTCTGCTCAGATTGGGATTAGGGATTATTTCTAACACATGAATTTCCTTTTCTCTCTCTACAAGAGTATACACATTCTACCTAATTTTTAATTTGAGGTACTAATTGCAGTAGTTATCAAAACAATTTCACAATAAAAACGGGGGTTTTGCCAAACTAGTATTTACTACCAGGAAACTACATGCAATTTTTCAACTAATTCAACTAATTTAAACTCAATTATGGCAATAGGGATACAAAACCCAGGTGACAATTTTTACATCTCAGGGTAGCAGCACCATCAGTTAGACCAGCACAGCTCTAACAACAAAAGTCACACAAAGAGCAAAAAGGCCCAAATCCCTCCCTTCATAAAACATTTTCAAATATTGCAATCTTCTGAATCTCTCATAGGAAAAGGGACTGCATTACTCAGGTATGGATAATGCACATAATGAGAATAATGTGTGTATTTATCTGCCTTAAAAGATATTGTATTGCACCAGGTTAATAACAAAGCCATCTAAAGCAGTTCTTCGTGGTCTTACTGGGGCTGCCTGGAAAACAGTACCAAGAGAGAGCTTACCTCTATTTTGTTTTCAATGTAATCCCATATGCCAAGGACCACAATCCTCAAAATAGTCTAGTAAAACAGATTAGGGGGAAAAAAAGATCATGAATGTTACTGGATTCTTAGATAAACATTTAGTTCTTTATCTATTTAGGGAATAATTTTTTGTCTTATTTTAGCACTATACATTTCTTCTAAATAATAATCAGGTTCTAGAAATAGCTAAATTTCTATATTAAAAAAGCAGGTATTGCTTCCCAACCAGTATACTGACTTAGTAAAACCTCCACAAACAAGTTCCAAATTCAAATGCTTATCAGTCTTTCCATCTTCCTAAAATTTTGCTTTCAGATTTGTGTGATTTAGATTACCAACCCTCCCCACCCTCCTGACCCAAGCCTATATAAGAACCACCATGAGGCCCCCTTAGACAGAATGGGGGAAAATTCTCTTTTCTGGCCATCTTTGATATGCCAGTGCTTACTGATTTTCTGAGAAGAGGCCTGTCCTGTCCTGATGCCTAAAGGTACTGACATTTCATCAGCCTGAAGAGCAGATGCTCTTCACTGGAGTTGAAGGCAGTTGCTTTATAATAAAGATCCCATAAAGTCATGGGAGAAGGGAGAAAAATATCTCTGTGATCCTTCTCTATGAAGCAAAACAGCAATAACTAGCCTCAACAGCTAAAAAAGAGCAATACAGAAAGAACACAGAATGAACCAATGGTGAATTCCTATTAAAAAATCCAATGACACCTTTCCTAATTTTTAATTTGGCTTTCAGAAGACACAATAAATGAAAAAATCCATCAGTCAACTTGCAATTGATATTGAAGTCACATAAAAGTCTAATTGGCAGGGATGTTTCCTGCCAACAGCAACAACAAGGTCAGATTTTGACAGACATGAGGAGTCTACCTGCAGCTGGGAGCCTTACAAGGACCACTAAAATGCTACTTTCTCCATTAAAGAGCAGCATAATGACTTGGTGCTCAGCAGGCCCACATGTGAGGGGGTGACCATGCCCAGAATTGTGCAGAAAAAAGTGACTCTGATGAATACATGTATCTCCTCTTCTCTACAAATACAAATATTAAATCCCAAGCAACTCTGGATTTATGCCAAAGATACCAGCAGTACCTAATTGCAGAACACCACTGAATTGTTCAGTAGGGTTCCTATGCATGGTTTTTCCAACCCCCACGAGCCCAATTGCCTCAGCTGGCCTGGGATGACTGTGCTTTGGTGTCCTGGCACTGCAAACCTGGATAACAGCCCCTGCTTTGCCCAGGGAGGTACTGCTGTGGGGCACATGGTGCTTCCAGAGCCCAGCCCCACAGCACCAAGGAGCAGGACAGAGAACCAGCCCACACCTCTCAGAAATGGGGTAAGCAAAGGCACAGGCCATGGCTGGCTGAGAAAGGGAGGCATGAGCCAGAAGACAAAATGCAGCATCCTCTTTCCTCTACAAAAAACAATGATACTCTACACAGACAGCAAGATCTGCCAATGCTGCTGGTCTGTACTCCTAAAAACACTGTACTTCCAAAGCCCTTTACAAATGCAGCATGGGAGCAAGGCTCTCTCCATAACAATCTATGCCCCCAAGGTTTATTCATTATGTGGAGGAAGAGATGCACAAGAGCAGGTGCTCAAGTCCCTTAATGACCCAAGCTGGCCAGCACCATGTGGTATGACACAGGTGACCAGCTGCTGACCAGCCAAGGCACTCCTGCACCTGCAGCTCAGCTCCCAAGTTGAATTCTGCCAGGCAGAAGCATCCCAGCTCCTCCAGCAGCATCTCCCTCACTCCCCAGCCAGGAGCTGCAAACATGCTGAAGTACAGGTTACCTGTGAGCCCTTCAGTTCAGCTGCATCAGTTACCTGGGTCCACGCAGGTTCCACAGCAGGCAGCCATGGGGAAGCACATGGGGACAAGCAGAGCCTTCTGTAAAGCTCAGGGCACCACCAGGGCCACAGCCACCCTGCTGAGAGCACAGCTCATGCCCTGCTATGCTTAGGCAGTGTTTATGAAGTGCCAGGTCAGTGAGCAACTAATACAGGATGGCTGAGCCCTTAACACCTTTACAGAAAATGAGAGTGAAAGTCTTCCTTCCTTTGGACAGGTGTCAAAGGTGTTTTCATTGAAATGAGGTGTATCTGCACAAAGAAAACTGAACCACCACCTCACAACCCTAAATATGATTTAACATTGGACTGGAGAGGGAATGCAAAAAAGTATTTTCCTTCCTGCCTTTTTAATTCCTGACTGCAGCATTACAATCAGACTGTGCTACTGCCACGTTAATGGGTGAGAGCAGTTCCAAGGGCTGGAAGCTAACACAAATGTTTTCACTGCCACTCTGCTGCTGTGAATCAGCACAAGTCAGCAGTGACTGGAAGTCCACTTGGCAGACATTTAATGCAGGATTGGGTGTTGGTGTCCAGAAAAACATGCCCAGATGATCAGCACCTTGGCTCTCAGCTGGAGCAGACACTGGAGGAAGGTGAGTGTAAGGGTGGGATAAGCCAGCTCCTCCCATCCCAGAGGAGCACCCTTTAGAGCCTGCTGGGCACAACTGTAGGTAAGCTTAGAAAACATTTATTCTGTATGGAAGCTCTTCAAGCTGTGCACCAGCCCTGTCACTCTTAAAAAAACCCATCACCACTGAAGTGCCAAGAGCCAGGCAAGGCACTCTGTCCTTGGTGGCTCGAGTGAGCTCCAGCCTGGCCACCGAGGTGCACCAGGGCCAGCACAGCTCCAAACCAGCCCTGTCTGTCCCCACTCTACCTCTCTGTGTCCATGGCAGAGAGAACATCCACTGCTGCTGCCACAGCTCTCACCCAGGAGAGGTGGAACCAAAGAAATTTGGGCTGTACTGGGCACCTTCTTGATTGCTCAGTATAATAAATGCTTTGACAGCAAATTAAAGCATTGGTATTTCTTGATATACAACATTTTAGTATTTTTTCCAAAGCAATCAAAAATATGTTTCAAACAAATACATATATATATTGCATTTGATTGTATACTATCTCTGTACAGAACTTTAAAAATGAGGACCTGTAGCAGAATTTGAAAAAACACAGAGACAGAAATTAATAATCCAGGGAACTTCCTACCTACTGTTCAAGGACCAAACTGAAAGATGCGTATGAATTTAAAGAGAATTACAACTGTAAAACATTCATCACAGACAAAACCAATGTTAGTCACAACTCTACCATTTTTATGTAAAAGAATCTACAAGAAAAAGGGAAAAACTGGAGTAGCACAGCTGTTTCCTACTGATGTGCAGGCATGTAGCAAATGCACACAAACAGTTTTGCATTACACCACAGGCATTCTGCATTTTTGAATACAGATTTGAAAAAAAACATTAAGTATCAGTGTGAGCACTTTCCTCTTAAAGGAAAGTACTGTCAGATTGTTTTCTTGTACTTGAAAAAGAAAGCTTTAATGTTTTTTGACTGGAAATCTTTTAATTAGAAAGCCCTTAACACATATGTTTTTTAGTTATATCAGAAATACATTTTTCTTCTGTTAAAAGCTAATTTATTAAAAAAGTCTGAGCAGTGCACTAATAAAAGGCAAATGACTGAACAGTTCTGTTAACTTCTTTAAGCTGAAGTAAACCCAGATAAAATTTTAAACCATTTTTCAGACAGAAATCCAATTTCAAAGTTGACAAAGTCTGCTGGTGACACACAATTGTTGTCACGACCTTAACTGTCTGCAGTGAAGTTAATGCTGAACTGTGTGATGCTGCAGGTTCTCTCTCTAATTTTGTAGGGAAACCTGGCCAAGTCCTTTGCTGAGCCAGCTGTGTGAATTCCCACAATCTGCATTTGTCAGCTGACTGCAGAGTACACTAGGTAATTTTAAGTACTTTTCTGCTTGCACAGTTAATATACAATTTACTGTGAGTCACTGTGTCCAATCCCTCCCCTGCGTGAAGAAATCCCCAGGAGGCAGCACAGGAGGGGAAGCTGGGAAGCACGAGGCAAAGCAGAGCAACTCTGCATTTCAAGAAGGGGTAGGGATTGGGCAGGAGATGGACAGGATGGAGGAGACTGGAAAGGATGTCCTTAGAAAAGCCCTCCCTTCCTTCCCTCCTTCCTCCCACTGCCACAGAACGACTCTATCTATTACAGAGGCTCCAGAAACTCTGTACATTAAGGTTTTCCCTTTTGGACATACCTCATAAGACCAAATATTTGTTGAAGGCTTTCCCAGAACACCTTGTACCCAATCTGTAATTTATAACCCTTCTATCTGGGTCACTCCACAGAGGCCTCAGCTCATCCAGTCCTTAGAAGAATCCTCTTTGCCATCTCCTGGCGTGCCTGTACCGAGCTACTGCATGAGCTGTTCTAGCACACGCTGTCCCCAGGCCACCAGAGCCCAGAGGAACATGCTGGCATGCTTAAACCAACACTTCCTTCTGTTTCCAGGGCACAGGCACCCTCCTCACACAGCTGCTCTTCAGCCAAGGCTCTGAAACTACAGACCCCATTATCCAGTACAAGCCAAGCCCATGTCCTGCCCTCTGGCACTGCTGGGCTCCATCAGCTCGTGCTGCCTCAGGAATCATTCCCTGCCAAAGCCTGGTGCCATGAACAGCCAAAACCCCCCTGTGCTCTCTCTCACTAATACTACCAGGACATCACATACCCAAAGGCACCTTTGCACAAACTCTGCACTTCCATTTCTTCTTACGTCCCCCGAACGCTCTCACAATCTTAACTCTTAGCATACGGGGAAAATCAGTGAGTTGTCAACTGACAATTCTGGACAGATTTGAAAGGGCTTTTCAGGCATGGGAATGGCTCACCGGAGACTCTACCACACCTGCAGGGTGGCCAGGAACTGGGCTTTGGCAGCCCTGCACCACAAGTTCCCTCTGGGCATGGTCACACAAGCACTAACACTTCTCTCTGTGGTGTAGGAGGTGCTGCACTGCCACTATCAGGAGATGGAGGCACAGATGAAGCACTGATAGCACACTGGAAGTTAGGTATACTACTGGAAATGAAATGGGCAGACTGGCACTTCAGGCAGATGTCCAGCTAGATTCCCAGAACTTTACAGGACCATTTTCCATGGTAACTACTTCTTTGTGAAGCCAGAAAATTGCTTAGTAAAGGAATTTCCCAGTATATTACAATTTATTTTATACACACTAGCAAAGAAAGAAGCCTAAATTTACCTTTATAAATTATATTAATATATAAAATCTCTTTGTTTCTAGACTCCACCACTCACTCCATTTAGAAAATAAAACATACAGCAATGAAGTACATTTATACACCATGAGAAAAGTTATGTATACATGGAATAAAACTAAACACACAGAAGAGAGACCACAGCTTACAGAAGATTAATAGAAGATTATTATCTTTCCACTCAGCTCTTTGAAGCTCACAAATAATATAACAAAAGCAACGTAACTGAGTTTCTCTAACATAAATTATTAATTTGTTAAGGGAAAGACATTTTTACTTAGTTTTGCCATTTAGGATGTTTTTCTTTTTTAACAGAACCCTAAGAGCAGAGTCTCCCTTTGGAGGTTTTATTCCTTTCAAGGGCTGCTATTAACAAGCAGAAAAGTGCTAGGTTACTATGAACACTTCCTTTGAACATATAGGATGAGGAAAGCCTTGCAGTTTTTCCTCCTGTGAGCCATAGCTAATGAAACAGATTGTTTATCAGCTGGGAGCCCAGACTTACTCTATTCAATTTGAGAGCTCATTTCTTGGACACATGCCAGAAAAAAAGCTGTGATTCAGTGCCTGCCTGACTTTGAGTACACAAGACGTGGTTCCTGCCAGGGAAACCCTCAAGTGCTTCCCTTCAGCAGAAAGTCTGAGTGCTGGGCAGGCTGAGGCACTTGGGGAGCAATGGAAACAGCTAATGTCAAGAACTCCATTCTGGCACACAGTCTCATCAGTCCAAGTGGAAAAGCAGAGCTGAACAGCAGCCCCAGAACCACGTACCTGGGGCAGTGGGACAGATCTGTTAAGAGCAGACTTCAATCCACTTGCCAAATCTCTGTGACATTCCCATCTCCTTTTCTCAGCCAGCTAATACCCAGGCTGAATTTGCCCTCTTGAGAGGGTGCAGCCCTGGCCTTGCCTTGCTGCTGATACTGGGATTTCCCCTCAGTGCCTCTCTCTCCTCTTCTGCCTTAACGTCTGGGTAACATTTGGTGCACAGACAAATCATAGTGATGTATGTAAACAAAGACAAACCACTAGTAAATCCTGTTCAAATACTTGGAAAAAAGCAAACAAAGCTGATGTGCACTTCACTTGAATATGGATATTTTAATGCTGGAAAGTCACAGACAGAGTATAAAATGAACAAAGTGCCTTTAAGGCTTGTGGCTGTGAGACAAGCCTAGGGAAAGCAGGAAGATGCTGTGAGAGCAGCTACTCAGCTCTGCTGGCAGCTGTTCTGGTGGCATTTGCCAGCTGCTGGAATGTTTAGCCCCCTCATTTTAACCAAGCAGAAAGCCAGTGCCTGTTTAACTTCAACTCCACTGCAATTACTTGCAATGCTTTGAGAGCACCACCTTGAATCAGTCGTATTCTTCCAAAACATTTGGATTTTATGCTGAAAGTTTTATGGGACTTAACAAGTATTTTACAACTTTGTTTGTTCTTTAAGCTGAGGCCTTCCTGAAGAATTGTGTACCTGTATTTACAACTAATGGGAACCAAATTAGAGAATAAACAATAAACATCCAAACTTAGAACAGGGTACTTGCTAGGCAAATATCCTTTTTTGAACACCAGAAACCTTGAATCCTTGCTGTGAGTCGAAAAACAATGACTGAAGGACTCATCAATCCTCAGCAGTTGCCTGTTATATCCAGGTAAACTAATGAAACCTGCTCATCTCTGGAATATCATCCTGGCATGAACAGCCACAGACTGCAGAATCTCACTGTAACACGTGAGCTTCTCAACAAATGATCCCAAAGACAGCTGACTCGTGGTATGGGAATCAGAGAAAAAAAATCCCCTGAGGGGACCAAAGGAGTAAATAAAATTAAGATGGATGAAAACAAAAAAAGGCATTTGCAATTTTTGCAGTATTTTGCAAGCTCTTGGAAAAAAAAATTACTTGGATGACAGAAAATTATACCTTTTGATTTTCCTCTCTTAAGACATAACTCAACATGAACTCACCCTGGAATAAGGCCAACCCCAGCAAACCCAGCAGGAAAGGTACACCTGAACTCTTTTCCAGACTGGTGGTCTCTGAAGCACATCTAGCTGCTCTGTGAGCCACCTGTGTCTCTGAGCTGCCAAATGAATCCATATCCAAAAATCTACCCTGGTCTGTGCACCTCACATGACTGTCTTGTGGCCTCATTTTAATTTGATCTAAATTCAAACCATAATCAAATAGGTGAAGGAAGCTACTTCAGAAGACAGAATTAGATAATGGAGTGATTAAGTTTATAATACATGAGAACAGCAAGTAGACAAAGTAGTTCTAAATATCTAATAAAGAGAGAAAAGCCAACACAGATCCAAAATGAGGAAGGTGAGTCAGGGAACCTGTTTTGGCTCTGTGAAACACTTCTGTTACTCTTTTCCTGCAAAATACTTCTGAACCAGTTCAACCACTTTGGAGGGCACCCTGTCCCAGTAGAACTGAAACAACCAACTCCTTCCTTGAGCCAGATGAGCCCTGGCCTCGAGGACGTGTCTGCAGTGCCACAAGCAGCCCCACAAGAGCTGTGCACTCAGGAAGGGACAGGGGAGCAAGGCACTGCCCCAGGTGTGGGCAGAGTGCTGGTGGTGCCAGGCAATGAAAACAGAACTGCAGAAACTGTACCCCAGCAGTGGGAACTGAGCAGCACAGGAGAGGCCTTTGGTGGAACCAGCTCAGAAGGTAAAGGGGTCAGGGGAGCGTGGTCCTACAGCCATGCTAGCAGCAGTCACAAGCTGATCCTGCTGGGAAGCCCAAGATTACAGGGAGCTCCAGGGTGCTAATCCCCACTGGGGAAAAGTTCTGCAGGGGAGAGGAAAGTTATTTCTTTAAAGGGGATGGACACCATCTAGCAAACTTGAGTCTTTGGGAATCAGGATGTGCAGTTCACAAAGGAAAGACTGCAGGTTCTTGTAATTGTTTAGAGATTATTTTCAGTCATCTTACATGTAACCTACAGCCCACCACCACTGTCAAAGGATGGGCCAGGAATGGGACCTGCTTGTGTAAGTGCAGCAGAAGGCTGGGATACAGAGCAGTGGGAGATCCCTGCCCACCATCAAACAATCCTTTCAGAGAGGATTCACCCCCTGACACCACCTAAAAAACCCTGCTGAGAAATACAAAATGATACACGTAAATGTATTTCATTAGGAGCACTATGGAAATTACCAATCATATATGATGAGTATGAATTCAATACAACTGATCCAATAAATCATTTGCAGATATCACAGCTTTGTTTTTTGATTATTGGTTTCTTGTAACCTTCACCTCGTAACTATCTAAACTTCCTATAAAATGAAATCATTAACAAACCTCTCTGGATTATATTTTCCCTTATGGAACCAGAAAAAATATTTTAACATATTTTAAGTCCAAGCTGTCTTCCATCTTAACAAACATAAAGCTTGTTTTTGTGACAAGTAACATATTACAACCTGAAAAACAGCAATAAAAGCATTTTGGAATATTTCAGGAGCAGTCTAAATGTCTCAATACCAATGACTTCTTTATGGAACAAAGCTGAAAACTCAGAAAGGCAGATTATCCCAGTTTGGTCATTTGTTACATCATGACTAGAGCCTTTTCCAGTGCATACATTCATACACATTTTGACAAAGAAATTCACCATTTGTTTCATTCTCTGACTAGGTCTATATGCAGCAACCTGGAATATATAAACTACCTTAATAAACTGTGAGAGGAGGTAACTCCATTCTCAAAACAGATATTTTTGTACAAAACTCCCATGGATCTCTATTCTTGAAGAACATACCTTCATCTTAATCCTATACTTTATACCCAGTGACACTGATAACAAATGGATCAAACTATCCTGTCCAGTGCCTATAGATTCAGAGATATTTATTTCTTTCTGCAGCTTTCCAATTATAATTTGTAAGGCAGTACCTTCCCTTCCATGTTTCATTACCAATTGTAAGCAACTGACATACAGTCCCAATCTAAATAACATTTCTTAGTTTGCTAAGTAGAAGCAGCAACAGTTTACTTTTGCTTGTTTTTTTCCTTAAAATACACCGTGCTACGTTACTTACAGTCAAAGTACTGTAAAACTCTTTCTAATTCCAGTGACAACATAAAAATACCTTGCAGTTCTGTATGTGATGAAGACTTGGGTTATACATACCTCTGAAAAGAAAACAGAGAGGATGACTAGGCTGATCCAGTGAATTACTCCTGCAAACTGGGGAGCACTTGAAACTGCAATTAACATAATACAAGGAAGGGTCATTATAGTAGCAGAGTGCAACTTAGGTTTAGCATAATTAGTACTGCCACAGGTTACATATGGTAAAGCTTGCTTTCACAGATTTTGCAATGGAAGTACCAGAAAGAGGATGAGATGCAATGGACATGGAAATCCAACCCTGCCAGCTGCTCAGCCTCGTTCACCATGTTAGCAGCTCTTCACTGGAGCTTTAACAGATCCTGCTGCTGGTAAGCAATGACAGACACAGCTCAGGTCTTTGCTGCTCTGCCACTGCTTCACGTTCTCACCCCATGTGCTGCTTTAGTACGAGATGTGTGACCAACTCCTGCGTACCTAAAAATCCAGTTTTAGGACTCAGTAAGGAAACAGAATGCTCTACTATCTTCACATTATTACTTGTGTTCAGTCTTTGACAATTCAGCTCAGATGATCAGTACTTGTCTGGAACAGGTGCTTAAAAACTAGTGCTCAAAACGGGCTTCAAAATACATTTCGTGCTGACAGAAAAATGCACAAAGTTGACAGGGTCCACTAACTGAACTGCTAGCAATTCCTGCTCCCACACGCTCCCAAGTTTGGACTAAGGGAATGAAGAGCAAACATTCTCTCCTTCCTGCAGGGTATTTGTGGGTCTAGCACAGCAGACAGACCAGAGCAGTCTGGGCAGTCTTGCAGTGTCAGAATGACTGTGTAAGGCAAGCAGTGCTGTGTGCATAGAGGTGCGGGGCTGTGGCAAACTTAACTACGTCCCAAGAACATACAGGGCACACACCAAATGAAGAATTTTATTTTAAAATTAGAATTGATTAATATGGGAAGGGGAGGAAAAAGAATGTAGGAAGAAATTAGGATACAAATAAAACTGACTATTCCCTGCCTCTGGAACGCCCACTGCTGAAGCTCTTTTGAGGCTTGATGAGATCATTTGCCGCGCTGCAGCAGAGGAACTGCTTGAAGGTGAAAGAAATCGGCCAAACGCGATATAACGAGGTTTCCTAAGGCGCTGTCTCTACCGGGCAGCCCGCAGAGCGGGAAGCTCTGGGCGCAGCTTTTCCAAGGGGACTGGCGCACGGGGCTCCAGCTGCCCCCTAGCGACAGGAAAAGGCACAGCAAGCCCGAAGCGGGGATGAAAACTCACCGGGCAAACCCGGGCGAGCCCTACGGAGGCTCGGGGCAGCGGCACTCGCTCCCTGCGGATGCCGTTCCTGATTTCCGGGCAGACACACGCTGCAGGGGCGCGTGTGCGATGCTCTTGGCTGGGGCAAGCCCTGAGCCCCGCGGCAGGGCTGCAGCACCGGGGCGTTTCCTCCGCAGGGCTCAGCCAGGGCGCATCCCGGGCAGCCCAGGAGCGCAGCCTCGCAGCCCCACGCTGCCCAGGAAGGGCTGCTGCCTCCTACACGTGCACCTGCTGCACAACGAGGGCAGTACTAACAGCATTTCCTTCCCCCAGACTGCTGAGGATGAGGAATGGATAGCATGGTCTGCACTGGGACCTGCCTCAACTCTCTTCTTTAATTTTTTTTTTTAAAATGGGGTGTGAGTAAATACTCATCTATTTCTGCTTTTCAAGAACATCACAAGGTATTGTGATGTTATTTTGTTATTGCATGCGAGGAGCTTTGAAAACAGACTTAAAAAACTGATTACAGGACAGAGGCCTAAAACAAAAGACCTATTATATGTCCCTTGCTTTCTGGGGTTTCTAATTCTGGTATGAATATGCTTTGTGCTGAAATACCCTAAAAGGTCTCTGACCTCTTCACGTGTGTGTCCTACAGTTTGCAAATGAGGTGTTGACCTATGAAACCAACAGCTTTGCGTGTGGGAGAAGTGCATCATGCAACCAAAGACTACCCAAAGCAGGAAAGAAAAACTATACTACAAAAATGTCACAGCCAAAGAAAACACCAGGTTTCTTTTGCTGTGTTTTTATTATTTTTTCCCATTGGTTGGTTTGGTTTTCTTTAAATAAAGGGAGGCTTCCTAAGTAATTACAGTCTGTAATTGTTATTATGGACAGAACTGGGAGTGACGTGCTGTAAGGTATCCTAATGCACTGCTTGGTTTTATAAAGAATAAGGAACCCTTTCAAACTGTAACTACATTTTTGAGAAACATAGTTATGGGCTAATGGCTCTTCAAAACCTCAGTGTGACACACATCCCTTACAAGGCACAACTGGAATACTTAGATCAGCCTCACTGAGACAGCCTTTATCTGATTTAAAACAAGGTAGAAGGTATTCAAACTTGGCGAAGGCAAAAAGCCTTGTGGCAAGATTTATTAGTTAAAATGTAAAGTAGTAACACAAGTGGAATGGTCCTGAGCAAATCCATCCAGGCAGGGGTCACCTCTGAACAGTGAAGCCACCTGGCTCATCCAAACACCTACAGGTCATGCACGAGGTGTAAGCTGCAGAGCTTTCAGCAGTGTCAAATGCACCAGACACACGAGGAGCAATGATTCCTAAAGTAAAGCTTTCTTTAAAAGCTTCTTCAGAAAATAAATGGTGAGAAAATGGCTGCTTCCAGAGGAGAGCAACCAAAACTGTTAAAACTCAGAAATCAACAGTCTCTAAAACCCTTTGTCTCTACAGCAAGTGAAAGTTCTCTACATAAACAGAAAGATGTGACATCTCAATAAATACTGTCAAAAGCTTCTTCCTCATTAAGGCCTTATACCCACAATTAGCATTCCTGACTTTTTTGGAAGTGGCAGACTTGTCCAAAGCCTGGGCTTCCTCATCCAAAAATGGTGAGTGACCAGAGAGCAGAGAAAGTAGCAGCTGTAATGGAGTGGCCATGCCCTGCACAGTGTGTGCAGTATGGACTGATGGGTGGGAATGGGGGGCAACAGCATGGGATGACACACAGTCATTTACATTCATCCTACACAGTTTAGGAAATGGCTGTAATTACCAATGAAGTTTCTTAAAGTCATCTTAATACAACTGCAACACGCCTGAATCTTTACTCCACTACGATCAATTGACAAATTGCAACAGTAAAAAGGATTTCAACAGAATGAAAATTGGGTTTGCTCAGTTCAAAGCTGCCACAGGAGACATCAGACACTCTATTGTGCTATGCACTCTTGCATTGATGGGATTGTCTGAACCCCAGCTGCCATTTCAACACATCTGAGATTGCATGGAGATACCAGAGGCTGTGCCTCAACATTTAGCTTAGGGCAAAGTGTAGGTGGTGTCTGTGGTCATGTCAACTTTGTATCATAAAAGAAAAAAAAAGAAAAAAAGGGGGGCAGTGGAGGAAAAGAAGAGTAGGGGAAAAAGGATGAATTAAGAAGCAAAACAGCAGCATTAAAATTTCCATTGTGGAACCTGTGTAGAGTGAATTCAGATAAAGCAGAACTCCATTTAAGCCATTATTTGACTCACGGTGTGTTAGCAAAGTAGAATGAAAATCTGTCTCATTTCAGTGCATTAGAAGCTAGAAGGCTGTAATTTCAATTCCTATCCACTCGAGCAGAAGTAAATTAATAAGAAGTTAGCACCAAGTAGCCTATTTATTTTTGTATGTTCATCACTTTTGTCTATCCACATGTGATGGATTACAGAGATTAATGATGCACAGGTTTTTCCTCTGTGCATATATAATATGTCTGTAAAGGACAGAGCTTTTTAAGTACTAATGACAACACATGTGAATCTCTGCAAGTACACTCTGCTTGTATCCTTTGAAAATTTGTCCTGTACTGAATTTGTTATTTGACCTAGCTTTGGTCAGAATAATAAAGAAGAGACTGACTTCACCATACCAGGGTTCCACAAGAACACATTTCTTACCTAGCCTAGTAATAATTTAAATGGTAGGGAAAAAACATCCCCAACATCCTCCCCCTTCAAAAACCTCCCAGCAAGTTAAGCCTGTATTTCATCAAAATTAAAAATAAAAATAAAATAAAAAATTAAAAAATCAAAATAAAAAAAATCCTCCTACTCACACTGGAGAAGCTTTATATCTATTAGGAGTTCCAGAGTCAGAAGAATCACCACCAATACTACACAGGCTACCAGGAAACTGTTGAGACTTGCACTGAGCAAAAATACCTGCCACACAGCTGCTCGTCTCCCACAGCACGGTTTTAGCCAGTTAGATCTAAGGAAATAAAATTAAGGGGAAAAACAAGAAAAGAAAAGAAGAAGAAGTGAAAAAGGAAAAGAGCTAAAGAGCAGTGAACTCAAAATTGTAAGTTCTGCTGTTATGGATACACTCAGCCATAATGCACAAAGACTTTGCAAAGTTCATTTTGGTTTCTTTACCGAGAGAAATGGAAGAAAAACCTTCAGCCTGGGATCTCCCCAGCCCTGGAGTGTACTGGTGTCCAAGTGCCTTCAGTGTACTGAGCCATGCAGCACTAATTGCCATACACACATTTCTGCCTTCTTCCTGTCTCATGTGCTCTTATTTTGACATACATGCTGCATTCATTTATCAGTGAGTACCAAGGCACAGCACCACGCTGCTATTTAGAAGCTAATGGCTTTTTAAAAATCATTTCTCTGCTACTGAATTTTCTGGCCATGCACCTTTATCCCTGCCCTACTATGAGACAGATCTGACAAGGGCTGCCAAATTTGGGTTGCACCAATCAGTCCATGACATCATGGTAAAGAACAACAGGAATGTGGAAAAGTCCAAAGCAGCAGCTCAGTGACTCCACAGCTACACTTTATAGCAGCAAAGGTACACAGCCTGGCAAAGTGTCAAGCCTCTGGCCAAGGCTCTCTGGCTTGGCTATTTGTCCAACTCTCATCAATCTGTCTGTGGATCAGGCCAAGAATTACCTTGCCAGAGTTTGGGGGACAGCATGCACCAGGGACCGCTCCCAAACCTGGTTTGGATGAGGTCACCCTTTTACAGAGGAAAAATAAGGTTTAGGCAGGATGCAGGAACCTGTGGGGAGGCTGAGTTCTGAGGACCAGAACTCTGGAGGGAAGCTGATGAAGCAGTAAATGTTGCACTAGTGCTGTGCTAATGCAGATACACATTTACATGAGGGTAGCTAAAAATATATATTTTTTTTCTTTTAGGAGTATTGGTAATAGGAATAACAGTAGCATGGACTTCAGAAGCATAAAGCCCATCCTGATACTGTTCATCTCCTCACACCACCCCTCAGTATCACTTTGATGCAGTATCACATCATTTCTCATCACAGTGTTCTACAAGGGTCCTGTACTGGCTCACCTCAGAAAGTTCAGATGGGATGGTTGCCTGACACTTCAGATTTTCAAAGCACTGTAAATACACATTAGGTAATGAAAAGCTGACATGATTTATTAATCAGGGTTTAAAAAGCTCCAGGTGTGGTGCAGTAACCAACCCCACAGTCTGACTAAAATATCACTACACAGAAATCAGTGGTGTACAAGAAGATATGGTGATACTGACCAATTCCTAATAAACAGCTCTAGACTCAGTAACTCACGTTACAATCAAACACTTGGAAAAATGTCACAAAATGTCCTCTGACAAACTCACAAATGAGGGAGAAAGCAATGCCAAGCAGTGCTCAGAGACTCGAGCAGCTTCCCAGAATTAAGCATATCAACAACACTTGTAGTCAGATTGCCTGATTGCCTGACTGTAAAAGACCTCCTCGATTGACTCTCAACGCTTCAGAGAAGATTTGACAAGTGTTACTATCAGCAACTTGCCCTTAGGTTAAACTTTGTTATGGCTCCAGCCTGAATACAGAATGCAATAGATTTCAAATAGGCTGTGTTAAAACACAAGGCAGAAAAAAGGCATTGGGATAGGGCCTTCTTGCCAACTTGATCTTTTAATGGATTTTATTTTACGTGTCTCAAAACAGGGTAATTTGTTTTTAATGCATCTATGATTTTGGGCTTAGGGTTGGGGTTTCTTTTGATACTTCTAAAAACTATGGGGGGAGGGCTGGCTCTGTTTAAACAGAACAGGCTTTAGTTTTAGTCTCTGCTTACATTTATCTTCCATTTTTCTAAAGACCCATTATGCCAGTATTTTAATATTGCAGGGCAGCTCTTCCAATTCACAGAATCATCAGTAGAGGGCCCAAGCACCTGCCTCTAAAAGCTCTGCATAGTCAAGATTTTCAAATATACCAAACGTATCAGGAAGAATAAACCAACTGTAATACCTGGCATACAATACACATGCCCATGATAATTATTACTCAAGCTGCTAATTACTTATAGAATCCTAAATAACCTGGCATTATTCTGTCTGTTCAGTATTATTACTCAATATTATTAACATCAATTCTAAAAAGCTTCTGAATGAAACTACCAGCTTACAATTGAAAAAGCAATCAGCTTAAGAGGTCAGGTGCAGCTCTAATGCACATTTCCACCTGTACCACACCCATAAAATACATAAATTGATTTCAAAGACACAAAAGGATTTGAAGTGTAAGCACTGGAGAACCACCTTCAGTTCTGTATCCTAACTTGCTACACCAGGGTGAGTTTGTTCACACCTGGCCTGTGGATGGACAGTGATCAGCACCTGCACACCCCTGCAGGCTGGCATGTTAACAGCCACCCTGACTCCTCACACACCTCACCTCTGTAACCCTGGAACCGGTTTTAGCACTGTAGCCTCTCCTTCTCCCTTCTCATGTGCAAGGGCTCATCTATTCAACAGATAAGAAATCTGGTTTTGGAGAAAAACAACCCCCTACCAGAATTACTGTGGGTTTGAACTTACCTTCCAAATTCTGGCCATTTCACCTGTGACACTGCAAAGCTACACTTAAAATTTTAAGCTCAGATTAGAAAGTCAGCTACACAGAATTTTCAGAAAACCCAACAAACCAAAATATAACTTACACAGCTCATAAATTTATGAAGAGATTTCATACTAACCATAGACAAGTAAAAGACCTTTTTCCCTTACTTCAGACAAAAAACCCCAAACCAAACAAAAAAACCAAATCACCAAAACCCCACAAACTAGTAAAAAAGTCCCCTATTCTGTTCAGAGAATAAGCACACACTCTATTGGTGTCCTGACTGTGTGTCCTTGAATTCACAGACAAGTGTAACTTTGGAAAACTTTCCTGCATGACTTCAAACAGGTTCATCAGGTATTTCAGCTACTTTGTCTCTACAACAGAAATATCATTTACCTTTCTTGCAATGCCTGGATGAAGTAAATAAATGTACTAGCACAGGAAATTTTTTAATTGTTGGTGACATTGAGGTGTAAAGTTTTGTTCTGAGACATTAAAATTCCACATTTAGTGGAATTTTACCAGGGGTAATTTTTTTAAAAGATACTTTCACACATGGCTTTGTCCAAAACCAATCTGTCATCATCCTGTTAGTCTTACTAATAAACAGCTTGTAAAAAAAAAGAACATAAGGCAAAACTGGGAAAGGTTGAACATATTTATCTGGTAAGGAACCACTACAAACAGTTTTTTCAAGCTGTTAACAGCTGTCACTGTTTCTATTTTCTGGTCCTGTAAACAAATACCCCAAAATCTGC
The DNA here is from genome assembly GCA_013398275.1 of Promerops cafer. NCBI lineage: Eukaryota > Metazoa > Chordata > Aves > Passeriformes > Nectariniidae > Promerops > Promerops cafer. Next base: position 334,790 of record VZSE01007211.1, on the reverse strand, counting down.
ATTATACCTTACCCTGTCTTTTTTTTTTTTCTTCTTTTGGCCAAACAGCAAGTGTTTGCACCTCACAAGATGGTTATGATCAGAAAACAGAAGGATGGATGAGATCCAAATTGCTATCTGAGGGAGCAGAAAGGCCATGGTCAGGAAGTGACAGGAACACAGGCTAAATAACAATACAAAATCTGGCTGAGACAGCAGAGCCTCACAGCAGGCTGCAGGGAGCAGCTGGAGACCTGGAGCAGCTAACTCCAAAGAACACACAGTCTCTTCTGGACTTCTACAAGCTTGGTTTAACAACAGAACTTTAACTATTGACAAGAGTCTCATCTTTTTACCCCTGTAACTTGTACTATTTCAAACCTCATGGAACTTCTTGGAAGACTCCTGCAAAACTCTGCTGCTCAAATAGCAAGACAGATTCCCCCAAACTCACCCATGGCCAGTTTATACACACTCATTCTTGTGCCAATATTATTCTTTGCTTGATTAGGTCTTTTCCCTAGCTGGCATTTTGTCCATGATGCATTATACACAGTAATGGCAGCCACATGAGTAATTCAATTAAAGCCCATGCTTTTTGTAGAACAGACACTCAGTTTCTGTAACTGTCCTAAGAGAAGCAGCCTCTTCTGCATGTGAATACAGACAACTGGAGCCATAGATAATATTTTAGAATAGGCTTAATTAATTACATGAATGCTTCCCAGCTCTATTTGAAATACTTGAAGCTTTCTAGGATCATTTGTGCTTTCTTTATAGGTGTATATCACACCATTTGTTCACAGACATCCAGTGATTACCTGGCCTTTTACTCCTCTCAGTAGAAAACTGCTTGTTAGGTTTTTCCTTTTTATGCTAAAATCTTTAGTGTAATATAACATCAGCCTCAAAAACTCCCTTTAACAAACATAAGAACAGCCATACCAGAACATACAGAACAAAGGCTTGGCATCCTGTCTCCAACAGTGGCCATGAGCAGATGCCTCAAGATGACTAAGAACACAGCAAACACATAAATCCTTCCTCTTAACATTCTCACAGCATCCAACTCTTTTCCATTTGGTCCCTTCCTGAGACAGATGTGTTTTCTCAGGTTGTACTTAGTAAACTTCAATGAATTTCTCTTCCACAAACTTGTTCAACCTCCCCTTGTGGGGATAAGCTACTCTCAGCCACACATCCTTCAGAAAGTAGCTTCAGGCATCTACTGCCCTCTGTGCCAAGGGCAAACTCTTTTTGTTTCTTTGGAACTGGGCCTTAATCTATTAATGTACCTTAGAGACTGTGTTGGGAGGGAGGTGTGTGGGTGTCAAACCTATTTTAACCTCTCTGTGTCACAGACTTTGTAATATCAATCAAATCTCAGTCAAATTCTCTTTTCCAGACTGCAGAGTCCTAGTTTACATAATAATCTCCAATGGAAGACGTATCACATCTTTGATCACTGTTTTTCTTTGATTCTTTTCCAGTCCTTTTATATCTACCATATCCTTTCTGACAGGGATCAGAACTGCACTTGTGTTCCAGACGTGGGCAAAGCTTGGATATACAGAGAGGCACAACAATGGCCTCTCTTTTATCCTCTGCTCTTTTTCATAAGCAATCCTAAGATCTGATTTGCTTTTACACTGCTGCTCAGCATTTAGCTGATTTTTTTTGTCTTCCAGACGTTCCTCTTTTCCACATTTCCCCTTTGTCCTATGGCTTATCCATATTTCAATATTTGCCCCAAGCCATATCTTCTCCAATTTAGACAATTAATTCCAGTGTCAAGCCAGACAAATTAGACTCATGTAATTTCCAGTCTCCAATAAAAAGCTTTGCAAACAGTGATCTGTGGGCTACAAATGCTACATTTCCATCCTCAAAAACTACCCGGGAAAAGCAAGTTCTGTTGGAAAAATACAGAAATATCTCCAAACCAAAAAACTCTTAAAATCACTGAGCTAGAAAATTAATTCTTTGTCTTACTTACAGTACTGCTCTCTCTACCAATTGATAAAAGACATGGGGGGGACACACTCAAAGCACTGAGGTACTGGGATAAACACAGTAATGAACTACTCTGGAAAAAAAAAATTACCAAGAGAAACACTTAAAAGGCTGTGTACAGAAACAGAAATTTCTGAATCACTGAACACCTCTAACATAACCCAAAATTTCATGTTTTCTCTACTGAAGAGCTGGGCACCTTCAGCTGAGCATTGTTGAGCTCAATGCTTCTTTTCTGCTGCAGTGCAGGTCTGTTTTGGACCACAGCACCGAGAGCAGCAGTGATAAAGTACTGCACAAAGAACAGATCAGCACTCCAGTCTCAATTCACTGCATCCTCATGTTAGGATTTTGCACCATCTTTCTGGATTCAGACTATGACTTGCAGTTAAAACTAAATTACAACAAATTACAGTTTTGTAAATAGGGGCTTGCTCTCTACATGAAATTGCTGTGCCCATCAAAACCTTTGCACTTTATCTTGGGCTTGGACCTCATTATTCACCATTATTCCAGATCCAAGATCTGCAGAGGTGCACAAAACTTTTCAGAAAATAGACTGCTTTTAATGATGCCACCATATAAAAGAAAAGCAGAAAACAAGAAATGTGAGAACTTGATCTAGTCAAGTTCTTTTAGATAAAGCATCTTTAAGTTTTGTAGAAAGTACAAGTAAAATACCTCAAAAAATCCAAGTAATATCTGAAAGATGAATCTGAAAAGCAAAATAATGGCACCTACTTGGTACAATTACAGAAGACAGACTGAAGGAGCAAACATCTTCTTTTCCCAGGATGGGTGAATACATTTAGCAGCAAAGTCTTGCAACCAATTTAAAATGAGAGCGCCCAACTCTTCTCTGTGTTAATTTCTGCATCTCTGTAAATCTCTGTTCAGTTTTGGATTCCCTTCCTTTCTCTCTCTCTCTCCTTACGGTTTTCTTTTTTCTGGTATTCCCAATGTTTAACTCATTTTCTAGCTGTGACCAAAAAAATCTAAGGCTATGAACAGATGATGATAAATTATTAAATTACAACAGCATGACTATTTACAGCTAATGTCAAATGAGTCGCAGTAACTGTGTGAACTCACAAACTTTACAGCTTTTGATGTAAAACACAGTATTTGAGAACACCTTCATGTTTCAAATGTTTAGCATTAAAACTCAAGACCTGAAATTTAAAACAAATACAACAAATAATTTACAAGTTGGTGTACATCTCTCCCCCCTGGTTTCTCAACTCCAATAAACACAGATCTTTATCAAGAGAGAGGCTGATTTTCTATTTGCATATTCACACAATAAAATACACTCTGTAGTGCAACTATCTGTCAATTTTTTTATAATTTATCGTGATTGATATCTATTAACTGGAACTTACAGAAAATACTGGAAGGAGAGCCTTTCCTTATCCATGTATTACTTTCTGCATGTTGTCAGTTTTTCTACTATTCTCCATCACTTTTATTGGACTTGATGCAAAAAAAGCAGAAGAGAGAAACTACTTTTTGAAAAGCAGAATACTTGATTGGAAAAAAAAAGAAACTAAGAGTGGCATTTAAAGCAATGTTAACATTTAAAAATCATCTCACCTTTCTGGGTGATTAGGGTCCTTAAAGAAACTATACTCTTTTCATGCAAACTTAGTTAAATGCAGCCACAGCCTCTCCAGCAAATTCAGGACAACAGGTTTTGAATATTGTTTGAGGGTTTCGGGTAGAGCAGAAAGGTTTTCCTTGCCTGATTACCCTTTCACTGCTTACAGGTGTACATTAGGGACAGCCTTAACTTGCCTCTATTCCACAGTCCTTTCTTTGTTGCTTAGCACAGGGATCAGCACTGTCATCTAAATGTCTGACAACACCAGCTCAAACTGTCCACAAAATTCCTTCAACAACACCGAAAGGACCTGACTGCCCTGAGAATTTGATATGAAAAGGCAAAGACCTGTCAGACTGCACAAAGTAAGACTTTTATTCCAGTATTAAAGCCACAGGAATATCAGCTTACACACGGTCTAACAAGTTAAAGACAGATCATAACTTACTTTCTTTTTCCTTTTCCTTCTCATTTCTTTCTTTTCTTGTGGGAGGGGTAGCTAGTGTGATGCCATCTGAGAGTTTCCAGGCACACAACGAGGGTTATGACCCACCTATTTCTGATCACCTATTAATATCAGCTTTATTAAGAGAAATGTTCCCTCAGATGAAACAAAAAGCTCCCCTAGGCAGCAACCAGGTCAAATTTGTGCTTGGACCCTGAACACCTTGTAGCCTTAAAGAACAAAAGGTAGAGGAAAACCTTGTGTGCACCTTGGGGTGCACACAACTAAACCATTAAATCAGAAGACTCCTTTCTTGCCCTCTTGCTCATCTCTAGTCTGATGTCTCTCTTGCTTCTCCATGCAAGGAAATGGAGACTTACTGGTGAATGCCCAGAGTGACCAGGAACTACTGACTGTGGACAATTATGTTGTCCAACAAGGCTGTGGAGAGATGCAGCTTGTAACAACCACCCAGGCTTGTCCAAGCACAGGCACGTGGCAGAGCCTTGTTCTAGCAAGCTTGCCTAGATCAGCTGCACGTGTAGAATATCAGGGCCACACAGAATAAATGCAGGTCCATGCAGGCACCTTCCCTGACATTCTCTGGGAAATGCCTGCAGAAGGTAGCACATGGAGTCTGCAACAAAGGCAGACTTCCAGGGAAGGGAATCTTTTACTCTCTGGCATTAGCAGTACTGCTGCTATCTCCACGTGCACTCTGCACAGCAGCACTGGGTAACAGAGCCTCCATCACAAAGATGATGCTGGCAGAAACTACAGGGATTCTTGCCATTTTCTGCCACCTCCTGTGCTGCCCTCCCCACATCCCCCTCTTTGCACCTAAGGGAGATGTGGCTGCCAGTTCCTGTACCAAACTGATCTGACCCACCCTTCCTCCTTCTCACTCGGATTGAAGCCAGTCACAATGAACAAGGCCATGGGAAAGAAATGACACCACATTCATAAAACCAGACATATTCCCAACCAAGCCAGGAGGTGGCACAGGGATAGTATTTTACTTTGCTGCTGGGCTTCTGAAGCCCAGCTCTGCTCCTAAATTTCTCAGGGCATCAGTTGTCATGGATGCTTCTGGAAGGAAGAAGCCACCATTCCCACAAGGCAGCTGAACACACTCAGCCAAAATGCATTGGTATGTCCAAGCTTAAGCTCTGAACTTTCTTCAGAGAATGTACTGTACAGCTGGGACATGTGGAGGGCACCTGCTTATTTCCATCCAGACTGACAAAGCCACAAAGGAAGTCTGAGTGAAGGGAGAGAGCTCTGCTGAGGAAAAAATGATAAGCCTATTTCCATGTTTAAGACTGCAAAGCTGCTCAAATGGTTACACTGAGAGACCCATGCCCTTTGGCACAGTGAAGAATTGTGTTTCAGATCATAAAAATCTATAAAAATGCATATTTGAACTAAACTGGCATTGACTCAGCACCAAAATAGCCTGAGGGTTACACCTGCATACTCAAATTAATTTTCAAGGGCCTCTTTTGCTGTGCAGGGTATTCTATGTTACAGTTGTAGCATACTTATATAACCTACTCGAAATGTATTTCCCCTTGTTTGGAGTAACAACTTTTTGGAGAAGTCTCAGAAAGTCCAATTTGGAAAGAAATTAAAGGCAAGAGCCTTCCCTACATCTTGCTTCCTGAGTACCACACAGAATACCTGCTGAGCTGAGATCAAGCAGGTCTCTGCTGATTACAGAGCACAGGTTAAAACACACTGAGTTGTTAACAAATGGAGCCTTACAGAAAGCCTTTTAAAGTCTTCAGCAGCGAGCATTCTATATGGCTTAGTGGGAAGTGCTCTCCCTGGACCTTACTGGTAGTGGAGTAGGTCTGTGTCCAGTGTGACACCCAGGGCAAGAGCAGGCACAGAACCAGGGAGGGCAGGCACCAGTGCTCAGCCCACCTCTGTCCCGAGGCACGTTAAACAGTGCTATCATTCCTGACAAATGCATCTTCCCAAAGACATCCAGCAATTGTACCTCTATCCCCCCAATCCCACACACACCAGCAGTCTAGCCCAGCACTTTGCTGCCCTCACTACTCTGCTGCAATTCAAGCTTTTTACTTCTTGTCCTGAATATCAGGGAGGTCAGTAACAGGCTGCTGCCCTCCTCACCAAAGGCTCTTGGAAGCTCCCCTCAAAGGCTCCCTGTCATGTGAAACACAGTTATTTCAACCAGTACTCCATGGCAGGTTTTCTGAGCCTCTAACCATTCTCACTGCCTTCCTCTGGATTCTCTCCAGTTGACCCAAATCTTTCATGAAGAATTTAGTACACCAGTCCACCTACAACCACTTCAAGGCTGAACCAGGCATGAGGATGACTTCTAATGTCCTGCAGGACAACAGTGCTACATAATCTGACATTGGGCTATGTTTGGGCAGATGCTATGAACTGATCATTTATTGCAATAAACCTGGAACCACCGTTCTATGCAAACAGGAGCAGTATGTATATACTGTGTACATTACCAAAGACAACATTCTCACATTAGCAAACTACACAATTCAAATTACTGGGTGACAAGTACACTGTCTGTCCTGGAATCAGCAGTACCAGATATTATCTCTCAGTCAGGAGATGTACAGTTATGTACAAGAATCACAGCAGCCAGTTGCTGTCATCCTGAAACACCTTTCTCAAGGAGCTTTCACCAGACCATTCTGCTTGTCTGACAGGCCAGGTATTTCATCTGAGATAAAGCTTCCAGACTGTGGTCAAACAGTAGCCATGAACCACTTAAAATTATAAACAGCTCTAAACCAGCCCAGATTAGTGGGATTAGAAAAGGTCTCTTCCATCCCGTGATAATGATTTTACACAGAGTTTAAGGACAACGGGCTGCACTTCTCCAGCTTAAGGTTTCCTGTTTTCCAGGCCATGAAATTCCTGTAACTGAAAACTACACTACAAAAATCTGCCCTTTGTACTTACCCTTCTCTTTGGTACTCCTCATCCAAATTTGACAAAAGCTGGGACCCAGCCACAGACAGATCAAGTGCAGCTAAAGGTAGATCTCGATAAGCAAAATTAACAAGCTGCACAGGAGCAATGCTTTTGGTCTCTTCTTCCACTTGTTGGGAAATGATCTCAACTTCTGAAACACCACCTTCAATTGTAGGCCTGAAAACATCATAAACACACGTGTACACATAAAGAAATACAAATGAGTAAGCAAGTAAAACAAAGTTAGAGACAAGAACTTCACAGAATCCTAGAGCCAGCAACTTAAAAGGCCTCTGCAAGGTCATTGAGGAGGTGTTATCATTAAAGAGGCAGTTCAAATCTCTCCAAACTTGAGTAGATTTCACTGTGATCAACAGAAACCTCCCAAAGGAGAACATTTCACTGTGCTGAATCTGCTTCAAAAGCACTAAATAGAAATGGCTGTGTTATAAACAAATAGAGAAAAAATGCATGAGCCCAAAAGGAAAATATTTATGCAAAACAGAAAGTTGGCATGTATGCCAACTAAAGACTCACTGCTTTCTAAGTTAGATTGGTGAGCAATGAACAGCTGGGCTTTTTAATTATTATATACTAATCAACTGTTAAGTACTAGGTGCAGTTAGACCCCTCTTCCACTGCAGATTTAAACACTGATTCAAACAGTTTTGACGGATGGCAGCGTTGTTACATTTACCTAAAATGGATCATTCTGTTACAAGTTATTTCAAAATAGTTCTGAGAGGGAACAGTGATTCAGAAGAATTATGGCCTCCTCCATAAGGATTATCTTAACTAACCTTATGTACAGCTTCTAAATCTGATCAGGTATTCTTAGAGCAGCCACTAACACTGATGGAAACTCCACGCAGGTAAAAACAGTCTGACAATGTGTATGTCCCCCACATTTAGAACAGGACACCACTTCTGTAGGAATTTTATCTGTTACATTAGTGTATGCACAGGATGACTTGGCTGTAGGACACAGCTTGCATGCCAAGGGCTGATCTTTGCAGCACCCAGCAAAGCTGCTTGCCCTGCTTGATTCCAAGGATGTGCAAGCACAAACTTCTCCAGCTTTCTTTTAGGGGAGCCTGGTAACTTTGGAAGAAATCTCAGGCTACTGTCAGAGGTTTACAGCAGGTGTGAAGATACTCTTTTTCCACAGGGATATAGTTAAAAAGTTCTTAGCACCCTGTGTTATTTGACTGCAAAAATTGCATTTTATTTTAAAGAAGCTTATTGAAATCTTCCAGCAATTTAAGCAACCTGATTAGCAGTTCCTGTTTTTTTCCCCTGAAAATAAGAGTCTACTTTAGAAGACCACTTAACTGGTATATCTTGTATAAGGATATCATTTAAGGATGTGGGTGAAGGAACTAAAATTCTATGTTGAAAGCTTCCATTGGTCAGAGTCTCACCATTAGACTAATTCTTTCAGTTGGAAGACATTATTCTTGAATTAAAAGGGAGCTAACTCCTGCCAGAATTACCCAAGAAAGTAAAATGCTGTAATATGTAGAGTATTTGGCAGGGAAAGGCTGCAGCTGTGTCATACTGTGGCAGAAAAAGGAGGTAAAAGAAGAACTATTTGAATAACCTAAAAGCTTTTATTTTATCCATGTGCAACTAATAATGGAAAGTAATGAGATTCTTTAATTTCCAACAGAACTGTATTCCCCCGTAAATAATCTGAAATCAGAAAACCAGAGGTAAAAGCTAATTTTAGCAAGAATTTTCTTTGATTTTCACCATTAATGCCATCCTGTGGACATTTACCTTTCTAAGTCCAGGCTGGTTCAGTTCTGCATGAAAGAGCATACAATGATCCAATTTCCAGTAGTATAAAAGAAACAGGAAATGGGTAGGTGCAACCTTCCCTCCCCCAACAGTACTGAGTTTCTGTATTCTTAGACTAGATGACAGATAAAGTCTGATTTGATTGAAAAGAAAAACAAACAGACTGGTGTTGGCAGACAGCTTTGGTGGTGGGGGGGGAAAGAAAGATAAACAGATCTGAAAATAACATAACATACTAGTTTTCAGCCACTGCTGTTAGCAACACATCAGACATGCTTACAGCATCATTCATGTAGTTTCTGCTAATTCACACTCTTTAGACAAATATAAAGCCTTCCTGTTGTCACAGCATTCTTCTCCAGGTAGCAGCCTGTTCCCTTGCATTTAAAGTAAGTTGTATCACATGGTACTTACTGAGGATTGGTCATGTTGGAGGATGCAACCAGATCAGTAGTGGTTCCAATATTTAGCTACTTCCAGCTGCTCTGCATTAAGGTTCTAGCCTTGCAAGATTAGGTCTCTGTGAGAAGCAAAACAAGGTTATCTAGAACACAGCTGAAAGAAATCCAAAGGGCTACACTGTTGTCATGTTGCAAATGTGTCTAATAGGTTAGTTCCCCACCATGTTTCTTTTTCAAAGTGTTTTTATTCCAGGTTAATCCCTCCCTATTATGGAAGCTGTAAAGTTACAGTGCATTTACTTTTACACACAGACACACACATAATTCCATAAGAACAAAGGTCTTGTTTTAAACCACTAGATTGTTGAGAAAATAATCAAGATCAAAGGGGGAAGGGGATTTTCAGAGAAAGCTCATGGCTTCAGGAGGGTAAATTCTATTGGAAGACAATTTTTTACCATTTTTTATACTTTCTAGACATAAGCATTAACATTGTCAATGAAGTTTGGGGGTTTGTTCTCCATTTTCCCATTTGAACTGTTCCTGACTCCCTTTGCTATCTGATCTCTTTCAAAAATTAAATCATGTTATCAAACATTCTAGATGGGCTGTTACCAGGATAGTATTTTGATCAACAAAACCCAGTAACTCATTTGGAAAAGGCAAAATTTCCACTTGTCCTATACCTGGAGCAAAGCATGGCCACCAGAGAAAAAGAGGACAAGCCTGTGAGAATGAAACCTACTGATACACAGGTTTTGGAAGCAGAAAAAATGAGGAAATACCACACAACAAACAAAAGCTCTTAAAAATCATGAGCAACCTTGTGAAGCTATTGTGAAGATTAGATGCTACAAAATTTTTAAAAGTAACATAAAAACAGACTTATTTTGATTAAACAGAAATAAACATTGGCAAATTAGAATTACCTACAATAACACCAACGATCATGAAAAATGCTCTCATACTAAATTTACCCTAGAGTCACTTACAGGCTGAATTGTTAGTCAAGTATCTACAGTGGAGACATACAAATGTAGCTACATTAAGAACCTTAACAATCACTTCATACAAAAAAGTAAATTTGAACTTACATTTTTTGTAGAGCCATTTCCAAGGCTTTATTTCATGTTTTGTAATTTTACAAAAACGCAAAATGTAGCCAATGCATTTTCACATTTTCCAGATAATGTGCCTGGGTATGCAAGAAAAAAATTCTACACTGTGATCACCCCCCTCAGGTAGGTAAGTCAGCCAAAAGCAATTTAATTTCACATGAAGAGGACAACTTTAAAACAAAAGACTACACGTACCTTAGAAAGACACCCACCCTCCATTTATTTACAATCTTGTAATACTTCTATAGACAGAGTAAGAAGCAAATGTTTTTCAGATAAAGCTTTGCTAATACAGCAGAAACCTGATTTGATATCCATTCAAGTATCAATGGGAGTCTATTCCTTGGCCTTCGTACGCCTGAAATTATTTTATTTACTATACCCCTAAGGCAGCAAAATACTACAACATTTGCCTGAAATGATGAATATTTCAATCACACAGAGCTTTCTGATGGCACTTGTTGCACCTACCAGCACAACAAAACTAAAATACAAGACTTGTTTTGCAACGTTAGTTCCCTAACATCTCATTTTCAGTTGACATTTTTACAACACAAAACAACCCCAAACAATTTTAAATGAAAAATTTTACCCAAATCAGTTGTTCTAAGCATTCAGCATGAGAAAATGGTCAAGGCATGAGGTACTGTGCATCTGTCCTCTGAGACTGAGAAAACTGAGAATCCTGCTCTAACTTCATTTGCAGGCCTGGAGAGTAAAAAGTACATGGGCATACAGCTGATTTAGGAAATGGGAATAAGACTGATGGAAACTGGTCTTAGAGGACAGACAGGCAAATATACATATGGAAGCTTCTTAACCTAGTAAAACCTCACCATTTATTTGGGAGACAGCACAGTGCTGGTAACCCCAGTGTCACTCCCAAAGGGGACTTAGAAAAGAAAGCAGTGACAAAAGCTGTACATCTAAATTTTAAGAAACCTTATTTTTTAGATTAATCCTAAGATTCCAGGGAACGGGCCAGGACACAAACATTAAATATTTGTCCCTCCCTTCTCCTGCTTTCCCAAAGCTGGAAGTACATTTGCAATTAAACAGAACTGAGTTTTACAGCTCAGCTGGGGCTCTGAGCGGGATGTGACCAGCACTAAGCTGGGCCAGCTCCCTCCTGCTGGAGCTGGCAGCTCTACAGGTGAAGTTTGCTCACCGTGGGGCTGAAGGAGCCGCTGGCAGGAGGGCAGCAGCTCTTCTGCAGGGAGCAGAGTCCAGCTCGCCGCAGCTGCAGGGATCGCTACCATGACACAAGGAGCTTGCCCGGCTCAGAGGCGCAACGCCGAGACACCCGAAAGGAGAGCCGGGGACTCGGCTCTCCGAAGGACTCACTGCAGCCCTCCTGAAACAGAAAGTGGCAAAAGGTGAGTAATCTCTGCTAAAAATGGCTAATGTATTAGCTGCTCTAACGAAATGAAGAGACAACTAGAGGCAGTAAGTGCAGCAAGAGGACAAAAAAGATGTAATAGGTTGTGTATATGTATCTATCTCCTAAATGGGTTACTGTGATTCATGCTTCTTTCCAGGCTTTATGCAAGCAACAGAAGTATCTTAACGTGCACTGGTATTCTGCAAAAATGTATTTTTTTACCATCCACTCCACCTCATCTATCTGTTTTTAACCTCCTTTAAAAAAATCACATTTTATGGAAACATAAACCACTTGCAACTTCCGCATGAAATTTCTGTGCAACTGAGTGGTGTTTAAAGGCAGCGGGGATCAGCAGGGCAATTTTCTTCTTTTAAACTCATCTCCTGCTTGCATTCCTATAGGATTTTTCTGTAGGCAAAGTGGAATGACGTTGCTCTTCTCCCTACCAACAAAGATAGGCAGAGGGCAACTTTTGGGTATTCCATCCATCACCTGAGTGAAAATTTTTCCACACAGGCCTTTCTTCACCTAATGTTCACACACCCAATGTTCAGTAGACAAAAATGCCTCATCTCTCATAGTCTCATCTGATGGAATTACTAACAGGACCAGGGTTTTTTACCCACTTTGTAGAATTGAGAGTAGGCAGCACAGAGCACTTGCTGAGCTGCCACGTGTGCATGGGCAATGCCCAACCCCTGAGAGTTCAGCAATTCTGTTTGTTCCGTGGTGTGTTTTCCAGGTGATATGGCTGTAGCAGGAGCACAGTTTCCAAAGTTTAACAGAAACAGTTTGGAAGGGAGATACGACAGAAAGGAAAGAATTGTCCCACTAGTTTTTAGTGCAAGCTTTCAAGCAGTGTAACAACCAGAAACATTCACTGCACTAAAAAACTGACATCTTGTATGTACCAAGAGGACAGTGCAATCTGATGGGAAGCATATAAGTTTGCAACTGGTAGCTCAGCTTAAAATGTCTGGGATCACAGCTCAAATCTCAGCCGAGCTGATTCAGCTCTTCACCCCTCTTCAGCACTGAAGGAACCCCAACCACGAAGATCCTTCTGACGCAAGATCTTCAAAATGCTTAAAAGTGCTCTCCTTGCCTTCCAAGCCCTTCAGCTTTGCTCTCTTCTCTGCACCCTCACTACACATGTCAGTGCTCCCTAAGGCTTCTGTGAGGTGCCCTGGGGTTGACTGATTTTCCCCCTGTCCCATGCAGGGGCACTGGCAAGCACCTGCTCACAGCTCCGGGCTGTGCAGGCGCTGGGGTCACGCGCTGCACTTGAGCAAAGGTTCCTGCTGCTGGCCTTGCCCAGCACACATCCTGCCCCAGTTAATTTGTTAATGTTTACATCAATCTTCTATTGTCAGTCACCACACCTTGGCTGGAGCTTGCTAATAGGAGATAAAATCCAGCTGAAACAAGAAAAAGCATAGAACAGAGTTTGGAAAATGTATGCTAAAGCATAGCACGTGGTGTACACGCATTAAGCTAAAACAAAAAACAAAACAAAACTCCAATAGCAAACTTAAAAAAAAAAGTCTATACTCTGCTGGTGCATGAAAAGCAAGGCTTTTAGCATTGATTGAAGCACAGTCTGACAAAATATGTATCACAATGTAGTGGGCCCAGTTGGGGGTGGGGAGTAGGAAGATGATTTAATTTAAGCCTTTGCACCGCAGTCCCTACTAACTTGTACCCTATTCAGCTGAGCTGAAGTCAAGACAACATGATTCAGAGCTGTTTGCTGCACTTGCTCATGTTCTGAGGCATATTATCATGAACCTGTAAGCTCCTGTACAAAATTCAGATGCTCACTGAAGTATCCAAGTTTGTGCCCTTACAAGGTAGCTACAAAACTAAATTCTGACATATTCTTCTAATACGTCCCCCAATAGCAGCTTCAGACACTTGGACAGGCTCAGAGTTTGCATTCAAAGGGAATGCCACAGGCCCCACTCAAGGAGACACTGCTGTGGCTGCATCGTGGGGTTTTGTGTTCTCACCAGCTCCGGCTCCTTCCTCTGCCCACACCCCATCCATTAAAAAAAAAAAGCAGGATGACTTCCCTGATACAGGTCATAGTACAGCTCCAAAAATAGCTGTGTCAGCAAAAGTGAGAGTGCAGGGCAAGGCATCGTGCACAGCCAAAGAAACAAAGCACACAGAGCAGCAAGACTTTAGATCAGAACCACTGAAGGACCATGTGCAGAGCCCTGGCCATGGCAACATTCAACTGGAGCAAACATGCAGCATGAAACCACTGAAGAGACTGGGGAAGGGGTGCAGAGGAGGAGGGCTCCCGTGGGTGTTTTTCTCCTATGTCACACAAGCTTTTTACTCTGAGTCTAGTCCACATCAAGAGACAGAATTTTGCTTCCTTTGTGCAAACAAGTTAGGTTCTTATTTCAGTCTATAAATGGAAAGCCTTATACACTTTAAAGCGTAAATGCAAATGACGGCGACTCATGTGCCAGCTGGGCAATCCTAGGGAGGTCAGGGAGCAATTCAGAAAAATGGGAAGAAAAGGAATAACCTGAAATAAGAGTAAAAAGAGTAGGAGGAACACCTAAACAGACATTACCCCAGAAGCTTTCAAAGTGAAATGTTAAGAGTGATTTATACATTTAGCTCTTGGGAATTTGCCAGCCAATTTTTTTGGTGATGAACACCATGGATATCATCCTGAGCATCACCACGAACCTGATGTGATCACTCACTACTGCAAGTTGCATTTCTCCAAGAACTGAATTCCCAGGCCCCCTGGGATCACTACTGGTTTTGTCCTGAGAATTTTAATTAGCTCCAATCATCTGCATTTAGAAAGTTTTATTGGTCATGTATCCCAAAACTGGTCCCTTCAGGAATCCAGCAATTTGTACTTCTGATGGGGAAAAACTGATAAATCTGGCGTGGTTCCAGCACTTCCTTGCTTTACTTTAGGTCAAACAAAATTGGTTTTTCTTTTTCCCCCAACAGGAAAAATCACAGGATATGATACTAAAAAAAATTTCTTCTGATTAAACTGGCCCTCCCTAATGCCTTATGTAAGACAAGAATTTGATGAAATATTAGATTTGTCAAAAAATTATGAATGCAGAGATGCCACGCAGAAAACAAAAAGCAAATTAACTTCCTTAATCTTTAACATTCCTATGCAGTGTCCAAAAGAAAAGAGGCACAAGAGAAGCAGCTTTTTATTTCAAGGAAGAAGGGACATTGAATTTTGCATCTTTTTCATGGAGGGATTGACAGCAAAGTTTTTAAATACAGCACATTAAAAAAAAAAAAAAAAAAAAAGGAAAAAACTCCTCCATCGCAGGAAAGGTATTTAGATTGGGGGAAAAAAAAAGTCAGAAGTCAGGCATTCACAAATTAGGAAATGACAGATTTGCACTTGCTCATGCAGTCATAATTCTATCCCCTTGTGGAATCATCCTGTGTGCTGAAATTAAGCAGAACGCTGTTCAAGGAAAAAAAAAAACCAGCATGTAATCATGTAACTAAAGACCCTTGTTATTCCTAAGTGTAACTCACACTTTCTAGAGGGAAGTCTAGATGCGCCAAAAAAGAGAAAAATTATCTTGTGCACAGTTACAATCATCTCTTCACGAATGCAACATGATCATTGGTTGAATCCTGAACATTTCAGTACTGCAAATGTGGAGTACAGAACAAGTAACAGTAGCTGGAACCAAGCCTCTAGAGGAGGACTAATCCAAAGCAGACTCTGAGGAGAGCCCAGTCAAGCCCACCCTCTTCCAAGGAGCTTGCAGGTGTGCAGCACATGGCACTTCCAGACCGCTCTGTTTGGGAAGGTTATAAAAAGACTCCACTCATGCTCCTTCCTTGTGCTCACCCTTCACATGGAAGCTGGGGAGGAGGGCAGGGGTTGTGTAGCAGGTCTCCAGACAGGTTCTGTAACCTGCCAGTACCCCAGCATCAACAGGCTTTCAGCATAAGAGCTCCCACAGCTCCTCTGAGCTGTCATTCAGCTCACGGTGCTACACAGCGCACACTGGCAGCGCTGGAATTCACTCACACACTCTGGCACTCTGTGTCCAGAGAAGGCACAGGTCTGCCTCAGCAACCCACACTGCTGCCAACTCAGGAGATGCCACGGGGCAAAGAAAAGGCATTCTCTGCACTGAGGGCCTTCTGCTTGAGAAGTTTAATACTACGGCAAATACTGAGTGCAACATGGATCTCAAAGATGTGCAAAACCTGTCCATCTGCAAAGGCTATTCAAATAGCAAGTTTGCTCTTAGCTCCTCAATAAACAAAAGGCATTCATTCAGCCAGATTATTCATTTGATCTCTTTCTCTGGAGTAATTCCAAGCATGCCACTTCCCTTTCCGTTTTACAAACCACTCATATTTAGCTGTAATAAATTGGTGATCCCCACAGTTATCTATAGTTCCCGCATGGATATTTTTTCTGGTAGGAAAAAATCCCCACACCACAGGCTCTTGAGTCCAGAGAACAAATAAAACAGAACAATCACACAGCTAAAAGGTCCCTTCATAGATTTGTCTGGTCTTCCCAGTTTGGGCCTCCTCAGTAAGGGAGAGCCCTAAGCAGGCTGATCCCCAGCAGGACTGGGCACAGAGCTGGCAGCTCACAGCACTGCCTGCACCCCTGAGCATCTCCTGCTCAGCTCACAGCTGCAGCTGCTGCTGGGGGACCTTGGCTGGAACGTGAGGTCAAACCTGCACACACAGAGCAGTCTGTGTCCAGTCGCTGGACCAGACAGGGCTCCCAGGGAGATGGCTCCTCTGTAGAGCAGGGCACAGGGATCCGTACAGGGACCACGGGCTCAGATAAATGGCTGGGGCACAACGCTGTGCAGATGCTGCTCCTGGGATCACTGCTGGAAGCTCAGGATTAGTTTGCTTTTGAAACGTGCCACTGCACATGCTGATAGAAGGGAGCCTGGCATCAGCAGCTCCACTGGAATGAAAACATCTGACGTTTTCTGCTCTGGGAATCTAAATGATTATGGACTCAGTCAGCATATAGTCAGACGCTCGTTTGGACAAATTTCCTGAGACAGGCACTCCCCCCAAAAACCAGGATTTTTTTGTATCACAAATTATTTCTCAAAAGAAACAAACAAACCCCCTCAAACAAAGAAACACATGCACACCCTGCCATTTGAAACCCAAAGTTGGGTTTGTATTTCCTTGGCTAGAAACAACTGCATTTCTGAATTTAAATGTTTGGGAATGACACTAACTTAGTCAAGTTGTATTAAACCAAATTATTATTACTGGAAGCAAATCAAGTACCAATTTAGTTTCAAAGAAGTTTGGTTTGCTTTCATCTGTCAAGAGTCAACTCTCGAATGTTGTTTTTAGTTCTCTTTTTCCTACTTCCTGGAAGTGCAGTGAAAAGCCAAACCAGAAACCTGCAGCCACCTCTTTTTGTTTTCAAGCCAAGCAAGATCTGTCCAGCTGCTCTTTAAAACAGTGAAGAAAATAAAAAGTACCCTTTTGAACATGCCAGAATTAATGGTTTTAGGTCTATTTAGATACCTGGCAGGTCATCTCTGATTGGATTTGAGTTTATCACACATGAACCTAATTTTTGCAGCCTATTAATGGCTTTTGAAGTAAGAATAGAAGTCCATTTGAATCCAAGAGCAAATTTTATTTGGACAGAGCTGGAATTTCACTCAGGCTTTTAACAACAGCAGCAGATTAATAAAGATCCTTGAGACACAATGAGTACGAGGTATGTGTCAATTCAGGGGGTGACACTGGCAATCTGTCTTAGTCATGTGAAAGTATCGTGTCTGTCACCACCCGTTTGTCAGAAAAACAGGCAAAACTCACTATGTTTTAATTTTCATCCAGCATATGTGCTGCCCATCTTGCTTGGAGCTTAAGTTTCTGATCATACTCTTAGATTAATGTAACTTTGAGATTGTCTGTCAGCCATTAGCCTTCAACCTTAAGACTCTTCCTCAAACTATTAGTTTTCATTTTCTTCAGATCCTGGGCCTAATGGATTCTGGAATGAAAAGCCTTTAGAAATTTTAGAAGCATCCTCTAGTTTTCTAGAGAACGTAATGTCAACCAAAATACAAAAGATTCACAACACTACAATAGGAATGGGAGAAAGTACAGAGTTCTTTCTCACAAGAAATTGCTGGCATCTCTTGAAGCAGAGGATTTCAATGCATCTTGCCAATTATGACTCTGTGAGGCTCATAAATATTATATTTCTAGCTAGGAAGGAGAGTGAGAAGTAATTCTTTAGACCAATTCTGTCTCTCACATAATCAGCAGTACAGGATCAAAACAAACCTAACTAGACTGGTACTAAATCCAGATTAGACAAATCAAAACAAGCACCTGGAACCAAAGATTTCATTCTAAGAACTGACTAAATCACAAATATATTTGTGAGAAATATCTATTTTGTCATTCCTGGAAAGTATTATGGGCAACCTTCCAGACAAAATGCAATAAATTTATATGGATTTATGGCTTTACTGTGTATCTTAAAAGCAAGTATATAACAATTAGCCCATTGATGTGAAATTTATTGCTCTTCTCTTGAACAGCGTTATGCTTTGTAATTCAGCTTTTGGAAACAAACAGCCCAGCTGTTTTGAATGTAAATTTAAAAATAGTTGCAGCCTTTAATCCTGGTGATGTACACTCTGCAAAAACACACTAAAATTCTTGAATTCACATCTGTCTTGTACTTCAGAGGCAAGTTATCTCACAGAGGTATGGGGGACACAACAGCTGTACTGCTTTTGGCTGGCAGAGTCTTTCCTGACCACTGGGAGCCTAAAAGGGAAGATTTAACTACCTTTACTACAGCATGCAGAGTACTGATAGCCATTATTTAATCTGTGTCTGGTGCATTTAACCAGGTTCACTCAGCAGGTGACGGAAGGCACTTACTGCAAATTACAGGCCAGGTTTCTGCCACAAAGTACTGACAGGGAGGGACTCGGCCCAAGCTGTGAGCAAGCTGGCCCAGGCCAGACTTGCCTGCCCAGAGCAGCAGTGCCAGCTGGAGCAGGCTCCCTCCTGCAGCAGCGTGCTCACCTCTAACTGAGGCCTGGACACATCGCGGGGCACACGCACGGCCAGCGGGCGCCGGGAGTCTGCCCAGTCTGTCCACTGCAAGCTGGACATTATCTTATCAAGCAACAGTGCTTCCTACTGGCCCTGGAAAAGGGATAGGAGTGAGGGCTCTTTTTTACTAGAAGTCATTGATTCCTTAGTTATTTTGTATGGAATGCAAAAAGGATCAATGAAGTATGCAAGAGAAGTATTTTGGGAAAATGTTAAAAAGCATTCGATCTGCACAGGCATGCAGAATTCCTTCAGAATGAAGCTATTTTCTTATTCATATAAATACATATTAAAATGCATTCAGCTGCTGGTAAATAAAATAAACCATATATGGAAAGTAAAAATGTCCAATTTATCTTTTTCCCCTCTCAAGAATATCTAACATCACCATCCCTGCCCAGCCCTCATCTCTTTCAAACTCGGCAAGAACAGAGAGGACTGATATTCTTGTCACATGAGGAAATGCAGAGCATCACAAGCTACTAAATAAATTTCAAAGAAGATGCAGGAACACCCACCCATGAACTCCCTTTGATTTAGAGGGGAGAACTGTCAGCTTGTGCTCTTCCACTGATAGCGTCAGCATCAAGATAAACTTAAAATCAACTTCTGAACTGCTAAAGATTCACAAAGTTCACTCTTCACTAGGAAACTAATCTTATTGTGATTCGAAACTGTGAGCTTAGAACCAGCTTTTTCTGTTGCACACTAATTTGGTGCTACTGCTAACATACCAAGAAATCCACATTGTGAAGCAATGAGGATGGTACTCAGGGATTCAGATATAAAATTTACCTCAGCATTCCCTCGGGCTTCTGCAACGCACTTTGAACCACAGCCCTGAAGACACTGGTGAAACTACTGCCCCAGAAGAACAGGAGCAAGCAAGAGGCCCTGAGCAGTAAGAACAGTATCTTAGAGGCAGATAAAATATGCACCACGGTTCAAACAGAAGTGTCAATGCTCTGACGCTGCTTCAGCTGTTTGGATTTCGGTGCCTCAATGTCACTTCAGGTGCCTTCATAGGACTAGACCATGGCTTCATGGTCTTCTTCCTTCATAGGACTAGACCTGTGATGCCTCAGACAAGGCATACCTGGACCCCAGATTTTCCTTTATGAAGGAGGAAAAGAATGAGGAGAGGGAAAAAAAACAAAACACCAAAAACAAAAAAAGAGAACTTCCCTGCCTTACGAAAGTTTTGGTAACGCATTTAAAGGAACTGTAGTGATAAGACACAATGATAAGGGAAAGCAAACTGATGAATCTAGCAGCAAATGGATCCCTGCCTGGGAGTTGGTCTTCCTGAAGTGCCCCCAAGAATCCCAGAGGTTCTGCCTCAGCAAGCTCCTGCTGTCACTGACAACACAGCCAGAAAGAACAGGGCAGGGACTGGCACACAGAGGGACTTGCCCTCAGCTTCTCTGGCAATTCCACGAGTAAACTTTGCACTAACTGTTCTACCCAATACTTACCAAATCATAGCAAAATGGGAAGAAATAAATAGCATATACAAACCTCTCATGTATTTTCAATTAAAAGTCATGCATGTTAATTCCTAGGCTGCTCTTTCAATACACAGCCATAGTAGTTAATTTGCAGTTAGGGAGATGATGGAGAAAAGTTATTCTCATTTAAAATGCCTGGCACTAACTTCAAATCAGACCTCAGTGGCTTTTGCCAGTGTATCAAATAATTATAACAAATATCTGTTAAAGGAGATCCAATAATTTTCTGTGAACACTTCTATCACACATGACAGTGTCTGCTGGAGAAATGTACAATAGAAGCTTACGCAACAAACCCTGCTACCCTAGAGCTCAGCACAGGGAATATATAAAACACATAATTTAAAACGCTTTGTTTAGTAACTATTTTCTTCAAAACAGAAGACCATAAAGAAAACAGGAGACCCCAACCACACTGCCCCACAAAAAAACCTTTGTCCTCTATCCTTCAGTATTCTGTGGCACCACACAGGCAGAAAAGCTTTGGCCACTGTGTGACCCAAGGCAGCAGTCATCCTGCCACCCTCCTCAGCTCTATTTCAGCTGTATCTTATTTAGCACTTCAAGTCCCATGACCCATATCCAATAAGGAGGTTCTGTCTAATACACTGAGCAGATAAAAGGATGCTTTTCAAGCAAAGGTTATGCAAGGCATCCATACTGCAATGCAAGCCCCAGAACAGTAAACAAATGTCAAGATATAAATAAAACACATTTTTGCTCTTCAACCTATAACATGTACCAGTCACCTGCTTATAACAGAACCATGTCTGTTACAGCTGCAAACACAGACTTTCGTTAAGATTTATCAATTAATCTTTATTAAAAATTTAAAAAAACCAAAATCAACTACTTTACCAGTCTAGTCATTAAACATCTTTAGGAGAGAGGAAACTCAGAAAAACATGTTAAAAACACACAGATGAGAGCAAAGAAGCTACATCTGTATTAGCTTCTGGATTAAAATCATGAAGAGCTGGCAAACAGCTCTGAAAATTTTCAGAAATATTTTGTGTATCACCATTGCACTAACCCCTCCAACCCAACCATTATCTACTAAACAATCTATCAAACTCAGCCAAAGACTCTCCAGCACCTTCAACAGAATTTAAATAAGCTACTGAATACATACTTCCTAACTAAACACAAAGCCCAAGACCACATAGGAAACAGATGCTAAAATCTGGATTAGTATTCCAGTTCCTGACCTTTGGTCTAGCGTTCTGTTGGTAAAAATTCTGCCACTTTCCAATAGAAAGAAAAGCCTCCAGTATTGTAAGTGTAGCTTGCTGAGGCTTCTTTAGATATGAAAATATGCCAAAAAAAAAAAAGAATTGTTTTTGAAATTTTATTTGAATCAGAAATATAAAAATCAAAATCAATACAAATTTTCCAATAAACCAAGAATATCTGCAAGGTATTGAGATGATACTGGCAATGAGGTGAGAGATTTACTGCACCTGTCACTGTAAAAACAAGCACTAGAAATGAGACAATCTGCTGCAATAAGGGATTTAAAGGGGCAGTATCTTGTGAGCCTTCATTTCTCATCTTCATAGCTCCAAAACACTGATCCTTAGTAAGACATTCTCTTGTATAATTCTTCCCACTCTCAACATACTCTTTTAAAACTCAATGTTGACAATTGACAGGTTATGAACTGTAGAGCTCACAACACTTGAAAAGTGGAGGGTAGAAAGCTTTCAGATG
Organism: Promerops cafer; assembly: GCA_013398275.1. Taxonomy (NCBI): domain Eukaryota; kingdom Metazoa; phylum Chordata; class Aves; order Passeriformes; family Nectariniidae; genus Promerops; species Promerops cafer. Next base: position 312,764 of record VZSE01007211.1, on the reverse strand, counting down.
ATCCCAAGCATCTGCTCTCAGTGAGAGCTGACAAAGGAGTCCACTGCAAACTCCACCGGGGCCAAGATGGGAAAGACACCAAGAGGACAACCAGAATCCTATGATTTTTAAGGTTCTAGAAATGAACATGAGGAAATTGGCCCATACTTTAGTTATTCACATGCTACTTAGAGACTCTTTAGGTGATTTAGAAGGTGGTTTTTAAAGTGATATAACCCCTGCTCCAAAGTACTTACTCTAATTTGAGGCATTGTTTGCACTAATAAGATGACACAGTTTTGAACAAGTGTAGATTAAATACCTTATCAATACAGGTTGGTTTAATGGACCTACCACACTGATGCTGAACAGAGGACCCTCCAGGAGAAATTGCACGACAGACAGCATGAGAAACAGGGAATGCTTCAGGATAGGAAAACTTCTGTCTTGAATCAAAGATGAACAAGGTTTTGACAAGATATTCCATTAACAAGTAATTTCAAGAGCCAGTGATACTGGAAACGCTCTTCTACTGAGCACCAAACAGAGAGGTGTCCAAAGCAAGTGTGATGAGCTTCAGAGAATAATGCCACTCAGAAAGTAGTGTCAGGCAGCATCCAAAGGCTAAAAATACAGGCAGGCCAAACCACAGTTCACCCTCAACCAAGGGCAGAATCCTTCAGGAATTTGATGGGACCAAGGCAACCAGTGAGATAGGTCAGTTCAGGCAGCCCCACACTTCACATACATTTCACCACTGCCCTGCCCACTGCTGCAGCTGCAGGCAGAGCACACAGCTGGAGTGCAGAACCATTTCCTCCTGCTTTTAACAAAAACATGTCAGAAGGCCCAAGGAACAGCTGTACTCTAGTGTGCTATGTAACCAGCATGCATCACATTTCATTCATATAAGGAATCAACCTATTCATTTTCCATTAAATTAATATGTCTCCCTTTGTTCTGGAAAAAATACATGGTGAGCCATAAAAACTAAACACACACACATTCTTCCCACCTCTGCTTTCAGAGGCCATGGCTAAGGGAAAGAAAAGATTGCTTTACTGTGTCCAGGCCAATAGTTTTCCTCTCTGGACTATCACTCAGGATTAACACAGCTCGTGCTGGGCTTTGGGACTAGTTGCCAGGCTGCCCAGTTTAAACTAACTCAGGTACAGCTGTACAAACTGCACTCTGCAATGCAGCACCAAATTAACTACTTAACTTAAACCCAAATCCATTTTCCCTACTTACTGAAAAACAGCAGCTGACAAACTATGGATCTGGCATTCTCTCACATGCAATAAAATTTGCTGCAAGTATCTAAAAATACACTTCCTGGCTGGCAGCCCAAGGAACCAATCAATGGAAGTTCAAGAGGTGTGTTTCACAGTCCAGATGTTCTCAAACTCTGCTCCATCGACAACTTACAGAGATGGCTGGTCACATTATGCTGACTTTTCTCCCCTTTGTTGTATCAGTTTGTGTCCAGAAGGTGAAAAGCACGTTTGAAATTCTTAAAATATTTCTATTTAAACATCTCCTTTTGCTACAGTTAGCATAAAAATATCACAGCAAGTCAGTGGGATGACAGGCTATCCCAGAGACAACTTGGTGGAAAGTACAAATCAAACTCAAAGCTCTGCAGCAGGATGAACTTAATGAGAGCCCAGAAGGCAGAAAAATTACAGGATCCACATGTACATACACACATTACAGATAATGACAAACAGTCTGCCTGGCTGAAATGCTTTTCCTAACCCCACCTGCTCACTTTGTCAGCAGATACAGTGTTGAAATTTGTGAAAACTGGGGAAGGGAAAGAGAGCTTACCTGCTTATTTAAGGAAAAAACTTAGTAAGATTTTCTAGGCAAATAAATTGTAGTAGTCAACAGTGTTACTAGATCTTGTTTCATTAAAAACCCATGCCTGAATGATTTCCTCCAACACGTCAGTTGTATAATATGTAACTTTAAACAATCAGCTATAAATTATTATAAAAATGCAAAACTATACCTCAGAGTAAAGATGAAAACTAATTTAAACACGCACTTATCCACGCACCAAAAACCCACGAAACTGTCAAAACTGACAAAAACCTAAGCTTGAAAACACTGCCATATGCCTTGCACAGGGGATACACAAACTCTAGCTATGGACATACAAATGTTGTCATCCATCCTTTCATCTGGATGTTAAATTAGCAATTAGCAACTTGAACACCTATGACACTACACACCATGACAGGTAAGAAGGGCAACTGAGTCCAGCATGTAGGTCCAGTAGCTGCTGCTACTACACATAGATCTGTCCTGGCTGGAATCACAAGAGTGCTTACAGTTCAGTCATCAGAGGGAAAAATGAAGGGAATGTTTAGCTTGATACAAGGAAAATCGTTAGAAATCACATACCATGCAGCTTCATTGACCTTAGCAGAGAATTGAAAAACAGGCCATGTATGGCACCCTCTACACATCATTTTTTATTTTGATCTTGGCTTGCAAGTCCTTTGTTTCTCCTTTCCTTGCAAAGGCACACAAATCTGTGAGCATACCCAGAGCAGCCTCTGAGGCTCTTTTGCTGCATTTTCCAGGGAGCAGCCCTAATTTTGCCAAGTCAGAAGGATCACAGATCCATCATTTTTGCTACATGTTATAGAGCAGAGGACTAAAGCAAAATTCTAATATTCAGTGCTTTTCCATGAAAAAAGTGCTCTGCAACTTAAGTCTGCTCCATCTTTCCTTCCCTGACTACAACTTCTGCCCTGGGTTTTATGTCTCTGAATCAGTCACAGGGCTGCTTGATGATAGCAGAACATGCATTACATTCTGTGCTTTTTTCAATCCTAAATAACCCAGACAAACTGCCTGCTTTTATTAAAACAATTGTATGCAGTACAATTTTTCCTCAAACACCAAAAATTCCAACTCTCGCCCACTATGTCATTTAATTTTCAAGTAACCATTTTTAATGTAAGCCACAGCACTCTATCCAGGTACTCAATTTCTGGTGTGAACAAGAATTTGTTTTCACCTGGAAGTTCATGTCTCTGCAGCACAGGTCAACAGCTTCATGCACTACACAAACCTTTCAGCCAATATTCTGCTAGCAGACTCCTTTACAGACAGGCTTCTAAATCAGCACAACTCAAAACTATTGCTGTGGCTAAATATGGGGCTCAGGTGAGAAGGGGAGAAGTGATTTCCTTAGTTCACCATCAGTCTTGTTGTCTGAGGGGTTACTGAGATCACGGATGCTGCTGCCTTGGTCTCTATTTTTCACATGTCTTTTGGCAGGTATATAGAGCAAGACAGATTCCTTTATGCATGATAAATGCTACAATCACTGCCATCTCCTTAGGGAAGGCAGAGTGCTGATCACAGCTCAAATGGGCATTCAGCTCATACAGAAAATACAACTTCTCTACTGCAAGGCAGGCTGATCTACAGGCTAAAGAGTCACAGACTGAGAACATGTGTTTTGATTAGCTGACTATGCTGCACTTGATACAAAAACCCCTTACTTTGGGTGGGTTTGATCACTTTTGCTGTCCTTTAAGGCAATAATTTTATCACCTTACTGCTTTTCTTTTAAACTCCATCTTGGGAAAAAGAAAGTAAGATACAACCCAGATGAAAAAGGTCTGTTCATCATCACCTCCTCCCCAGCCTGTACAGTCACACTGGGGATTCTACCAAGCTGACAGTCACCTCCAAGCATAAGCTTACATAAATGAGTGCCCAAGGAACCTGAAAACTTACTTGAGCTCCTATTCTGACATACTTGTAAAAATTATCAGCTATTGACACTGCAGTCAATAATTTCACATTCCACCTTGGGATCTTTAAGGATTAAAAAGCCTAAGTAAATATTCATAAGGCAGAAATATTTTCTCTCCTCTAGATAAGAAAAATAATGTGTGGTGCGTGAGACAGAAAGACATGGCATTTCTCTCATAAATCCTATTTGCCTGTCTTAATCATACTCTTGCTCTCCTTCACTATTTATTTCCTTCCCTTTCTGCCCACCAGCAGTTCAGAAAGCTTCCAAACTGTTTTATTCTTCAGGGCATTTTGTGTTTGGTTTGGTTTTTAACACTGAATATGTTTAAACTGTCTATATGGTCCTTTGCTGCAAACATCCATACAAAATTAAATTCAATAAACAAAAAAAATCTCTTCAACACCTTCAGAACTGCAGGTATGATACAGTCAGTGAGACATGCACAGCAGAAGAGGCAGTCTACCATCCTAGAAGCTTTTACTGAACTCTGTTCTATTTAGTTCTTACATCAGCTGGATAACAGATGATTTAAAATACAAATATTCTATGTCATATACTTCAAACCTAGGCTCTGAATGCAAACAGTGCCCTTATCTGCTTAACAAAGACCAATTATTCACTGAATAATCAAGCTACTGTGCAAGTTCTGAATGCCTATAATATGTTATTTGATAATATGGTGTCTTCTGACCTAGACAGTGCTGCCTATAGTATCTAATTAAAGGTTTCAGATATATTTTGCTTCTCTTCTGCCAAATATTGTTCATGCAGTATGCTTTATATACTCAGTGAAACTAAGAGGAAAACAGCCTTTTTCAGACTGAAGTGCTTTGCCAAACCATTTAAACACAACCAGTAAAAGCCCCAAGATCAGATGTCCATCTAGGGAAGGGAAGTACCACCACTATCAATTTTTCTTCCAATACCAAATCCTCCATTCTATAACTTATTATTTTGAACACTGGCCTTCCCTTTTTTCTACCTTCATTCTAGGAAAGAACATTTGCCATTGCCTTATGATAGCATTATAACCAAGATAAGTATTTAATTTCATTAGACACGATTTGGAGAGAAAGCTCCTGCCCCACACAGCCACCAACAAAAAGGGAGTATGTTTAAAGCTGATTTTTTAAAGCTTGTGAAATATACAGGCACTAGGGTGTAAAGTCCTCCCTCTCCTGACAAAATGAACTGTGCAAACCTGTATTTCCCAGTCAATTTGTCCCATGTACCTCAATCCTCATCTGGAGGCATGAAGCAGAAGAAAGCTCGCTGAATTCCCATGTTCACTCAGTCCATGAAATCTCTCCATCAAGGCAGCCCGTGAAAGCTAACAGTTAACAGTGTTCTTGGAGGAGACTGTGGAACCCTTCTCACTAGAGATGCACTTACTCCATCCAACCCAGCAAACATCAATCAGATCCCAGCTGCTGCCAGTCACCTGCACACCCTCAGACCCGGCCGCATTTCCAAACGCTTCAAACAAATAACCAATTAGTCTTTGTTTGCTCCTTCACCGTACCCAGTGCTTTCAGATTCAGGCCTTGGCAGGCTACCAGCTACTTGGACTGCAGTCCTTTCCCCCCGAAAAAGGGAAATCATCTTATACCAAAAGAAATTCTTCAAAAGCAACAAGCCTATCTATGCTTCAGAATACAGCAGTGCAGTCAGATTGGGTAAAATATCCAACTGCTAATGACAAAACACCGAGTTTCTTTCCATCACTCCCAAATTTCAGAAAAGCACAAGGGAGCTGCTGATGAGCATTTTTAATCAAAAGAGAATGTAATTAAAAAATAAACCAAACATCACCCCTACAACTGGACAGTCCGTAGCTCGAGATTCAAAGGGTTGTAACAGTCCCTGAGCTCCAACTCCTTGGGCTCTTGAGGGAATCCTTTGCCTGGCACTCCAGGCCTTCCCAGCATTTCAAAGAATACCTTCATTTACACATCAAAACTGCCTTCTGGCAGGATATGAAGCCTGCATACCAGCCTAAAAGCAGCACTTCAAGACAACTGTTATAGTCTCTTCCTTAGCTAGAACTGTAGCTTTTTACCTGCACTACATTACTTCTTTTTCTACAGCAGAATAATAGATGCAGGAAGATGGCCAGCATCATTAAACTAAAAAACCTTTAGAATCTTTAACTAAATATAATCTTTTTCAAATGTCAGTCTCAGGAGTCACTATGGTGACTATTCTGACTTCTAAAACCAGAGAGAAACTGCATTACCAGTTACTTCTATCTCATGAGAAGCAATCTACTAAAGGAATTCTTTCTCATTTTCACATTAAAAAACAACAGCAGGGAGACAAGTCTGGTGAGGATGTCCAGGAACCTCACTCAGCACGTCACATTTAGATTCATCACCTATTTATCCCGCAACAAACTCCGAAATAAAACGTATTTCAGAAAACTTCAGTACAAGTCATATGACACCATGCACTTAAAAACCCCAACTCAGGAAGTACTCTCCAATGTTCTGAGCTAAAGAACTGGGGGCTAAAAGAAAAGCTTTGGATTTTTCTGTGCTGCTCGTCCTTTTTTTCTTCTTCTTCTTTCGAACTGGGAAAAAAAATTCCACAGAGCAGGAGTGATTGAGCGAAGCAGCGCGGGGTGCAGCTCGGCGGGGGCTCAGCGGCAGCCGGCAGAGCCGCTGCAGCAGGCGTCTGGCTGGAGAGCAGCGACACAGGCCCCAGCTCTGCCAGACTCCGGCAGAACCACGAAACTGCCAGCCCACTTTCACTGCTGAGTACTGGGGCTTGAGCTCCCATTTAAAAATACTTGGAAGATATACTACTGCAGAGAGTATCTGCTCAAAAACAGTTCCTTTGGAGTAAATCTCAAACGCGGGATTTTTTTTTTTTGGAAATTTAAAATGAACTTTTCTCATTGCATGTTGCAGTACAGAACAAAGTTTTTCAGAAAGCTATCTATAGTCCTTTAAATAGGCTCTTGCAGGAAAAAAAGGCAAAAAATCTCAATACTTACAATATTTAAAAACTTGACTGCACTTCTGTTCAAAACAAAATGAAAACTTTAAAGAATACAGTGAACAAACTCTAGCCACTCTCCTCCACAAATACAAAACTCTTCTCTCCAGTCCACAAGCACTTTCATATCACAGTGGAATAACTGCACCAGTACTATATAATAAATATGCATTTAACAATCAAAAGTGAGGATCCCTGATCTAAACAGCGAGGCAGATTGTTTCAGATAAATTACTTTCTTCTGACTTATTTTCTACTTGTATAGCTACCTGTTCCAATTTAAAAAAATATAGACTGTTCCATGTGGCTACATGAGAAACAAGCCCATGACTTACACAATAGAAAATGTACAAAAGTTAACTCTCCTAACTGTAAAATAAATTGAATTTAAAAACTACTTTAGCAGGTACTCGTCTGCAGATAAGGTATCAGAATATTACAGCATAAACATCACTTAATTGTTTTTTTCAGTGGTACTCCTTTAGATAACTAGAGGAAAGCTAGGTTATTACTATTTCAATGTTTGCAATGTGAAATGTGATAACAAAAATGTACATGTGCTCATGGTGCCAAAGATAGCAACACTTCTCTTTGCCAGTGTTGATCCTTGATACGCAGGTAAACAAGAAATACCTGGGTATACCAAAAATGCACAGGACCTGAATTAACATCTGCTATGCATTTCAGGAGACTATGTGATAAGCTTGTGCTAGGATGCAAAAATGTCAACGGAATTTTTCATTACATATATACAGTATTATCTAAGGGGTTCCTAAGCATCTATCACCATTCACTGCACTCTCATTAAAATGTATTTAGACTGTAAATCCTCTGGGACAGGACTTGTCTTTTATCTGTGCTTGAAGAGTCTACTGTTCACAGTGAGGATCCCAGCCTTATTTGCTTTAAATACTAGCATAGCACGAGTTGGGGTTTTTTAATGTAGAAGATTGAAGAGATTCGAAAAGAGCCCTTTGTGTTCATTCTGTGCTTAATTCACATTTACAGCTCAGTATAAACACTTTAGCTGTCATTCTAGTAACAGTTTTTCCTACCTAAGAAATCCAAAATGGGGCCAAATTTGCCTGCATAATGATTTCACAGTAAGTGGCAACCAGATGGACAGCACACTGCCATATGCTCCCCTTTGCTCAGAGGTGGAAAAGTGACCAAATGCGAACCACAAGAAAAGAACAGAGAGTAGGGAGAAAAATACCTCTGCAGTGTGCCCATAAATTCATGTACACACCTCCCAGGAGCACGCACCCACTTCCCTGCTCCTTGCAGGTCAGGATGTGAATCCAGGGGAGCAGTGATTAGGGCAGCTGGGAACAGCTGCTGTCTGCAGCACAGTCCTTGCTCCTGCGGTGCACTCCTGAGAGGAGCCAGGCTACAAAGCAGGGGGAAGAGAACCAGCACCAGCACGGCCCTGAGAAGGGGAAGGGAACAAGGACTTCTCTGGAAGCTGCACTTGTTAATGAAGCACCAAGAGCCCAGAGGCTCGGAAGTTGTGCCCACTCTGCAGCCTCCTCTCAATTTTTTTATGCCCAGAGATAACACGTGTCAAAAACTTTTAAGTAAACCTTGATGCTGCCCATGTCTTGTACTGCTCTTTAGTTGGAGGAGACAATCTGGCCATATTATAATGTCTCCAAGGAGTACCTGCCCTTTTAAGCTAGTTCTAAAAATAACACCTTTCCAAGTTAAACATATCTATTTAATTACACTACTGCCCCTGCTCTGAAAGTCCTTCTCCTTAAGACTGAACAGGAAAGAAAAAAAAAAAAAAAGCATTCCGATTTCTGGGGATGGCAGCTGGTAACAGAAGGAAAACAACAAATATGTGCAAGAAAAATCGTTCACATTGGCTTTTTTAAATACACTTGTGCAATTAACATGTGAACTTTGATTCATATCTCACTTTCCCCTTAAAAAGTTGCTTTCAAAGCTGTCTACTTTTATCATTCCAGATAAAAATGCAATTATTTACTATATGTGGGTTGTAAAATGCAGGCAGCTATTATATACAGAGAAAAATTATGCATTGCTTGCTGAGACACACCACATGCCTCATGTTTACATCCTGTATGTTTGCTAACTTTAATTATTACAGACAGGAGCTCTGTAGTTCACTCAAAGAAGAGCTTTCTTTACATCAGCTAAATTGACTGGTAGTCCAAATGGCTGCTTTTCTATAAGAAATCATTTGATAAATTTGAACAAAAGCATTGAAGGAAAAATTAAAAAATAATTCAACAGTAAAAGTCTCACTAACTTCAATAAAACTTGTATTTTGATATTTTTATGCATGAATTTTCATTTTCTATTAGTGGAAAAACCTGGTAGGCACACTTAAATATCAGACACATAACACTTTCCACTACAAAGACTTTCACAACTTTTTTGAGAAGCTCTGACACTTGCCTCATCTGCAGGCAGCCTTTGAAGTTCCCTGGAACAGCAGAGATGCTCTTTGTCTCGTGGCAATCCATTCAAGTTAAACTGAACTGTTCTCCTGTGCCTGCTTGCTTTTTTAATCAAGTATTCTGTGGCCATTCAAAAGCCAATCCAAATGGACACAAACTCCCTGTACAAAGGGCTGGGCACCTAGTACCTCTGCCAGAACAGGGGCAAGTGTGCTCTGAGCACTGGCAGGCTGCTGAGGCTAAAAAGCAGAGGCAGGACACAGAGCAGAAAGGAGGATGAAACAGGTCACACCTCACCTGTTGTTCCCCTACAAAAAGCACAGAACCCAAAGGTCCCTCCCCCGGTTCATCCAGTAACAACCTTATGAAATAAGGCAATTACCTGAATTAGAAACCACCACTGAAGGCTCAAATCCCATTTAGGGATTTTTTTAAAGTCAACAAGGGAAGTTTATACCTCTACGGAGTGTAATTTTACCAAAAAAACCAAATTCAAACCAAACAAACACACAAAAGGGGCTAAGTTTCCCAATACCAAGGGGTTCCATGTTAGAAACTAATTTGCAAGAAGGTTATTTGGGCTGAAAGTAAAGCTCTTGAAAATTTGGAAGCACCACATTTAAAACAGCCTATTACTTTAGCCCCATTTGCATTAATCCTCCTCTCAGCTATTTAGATGACACACTACTCTTCCTGCAAACCATTGCCTCATTCAGTGAGCAGGGTGGCTCATAACACAGCACTGTATCTGCACGGCCCTAAATCAGGTATTTGCTGACTTACAGGTCTAACTCTGCAACCAATGGATTTGAACATTCATTTTCAAAGGTAGTTTCATTTGTGTGTAATGCTATAGGCACACAGAGTGTTTTACAGATGCAAGAAAAGACACAAAAATTGCCCCTAAGAAATTTTAGCTGAAACACATCAAAGCAACACTGAACTCAGACATGATAAAACGCAAGTGACACAGAGGAATAAAGCAAGAAATAAGCCGATGTTGCATTTTATAATGCTTAGTTGATGAGCATTATTAACAAGTATCATTAGAAAACCTCCACTGCTACTTGAATTTACAAGAAGGCCTGACTTCACTCTATTCATGCAAACCTAGTGATTTCAACGGGATTACATGGAGGTAACAGGCTTCACGGGGACCTTATAACTAAATTAAGAATTAAACCCCAATACATCAACTTGTCACACCAAATCCGAAGCCCAGCAAGTGGGTGGGCTGAAATATGACAGACTGACATAACCTTGCTGCTGCCCACAACACACCAGCTATGAATTTGGAGGAAAAAAGGCTTCAATTCACCTTGGACAGAAACCTCTAGAGCCAAAGAATGAACAACAGCAAAGTTCTACCACAGAGCAATAAGAAGCCAACCTTTTACTATTTCTTTACTCTTCTTCTCTTGAAAATGGCATTTCACCAAGTATGCTCATATCCACCTACACTACAAAAATACTCCCAAAAGTTCAGAAATTTTTTCCAAGTCAAAAAATCCAAAACTCCCCATTTTCCAACACCGCTTATTCCAGATTTATCCCTCATATTACTGAGCCTAACAAGAGTGTGGCAAATACCCTTCAGCAGCACACAGTATCACTCTAGAACCAGCGAGGAGAGAAAAAGGAGCAATCAAACCTCAGTCCTCCTCTCATATACCACCTAGCAACGCAGATCCTTCAAATGGCACCTACTGGACACTTCTGATGTTAACACATGTGGCAGAAAGGACTCCAGCTCAGTCTCCTATGTCAATACTGGTTCTGCAGTGATCACAGGGATAAAGTATTTTTTCTGTTAGTTAATCCCATTGTCCAGAAGCAGTTTAGCTGAGCACCACTATAACTGAAGTAACACCCCGTTTGTTGCTCTGATAAAAGATGCAGTTTTGTCCTGCATAACACAATTCAATTAATCCTTGTGCTATAGCCAGGTAATGCAACTAATTTAAACGAATACTGATGATGCAGGTAAATTTTAGTCGTGTCAGGATCTCACAGGGCAGTGCAGTTTCTCCTGCTAATTTGGACCTAATCACATGCAGCAACACTGAAACCATGCACTTCATGGTGCTGGAGATTTTGCTAGTTCAGTCCCTCCATGCTAAAAGTAATCTGTGATGCAATATTACTGCAGAGTCAGACTCAGCAGTGTAGAGACCATCAGAGACAAACAGCAAGCTGCCAGGTAGCCAGGTCTGGGGAGTCACCGCTGAACCCAAGTTCGTGTAACAGCACAACAGTCCTGGGGGCCAGGAGAGGCAAAGCAAGCTTTTGTACAGGGCACCGTCAGAACTGCTGTCGTGCTTCCATCCAACTAACCTTTGGGAACAGGCACAGTGAGAGGGGAGCCAGCTACACTGCGTGTTATGTTCTGCATTTGAGCTGTCAGTCACGATCTGAAAATACTTCAGCTGAGTAGCAGGCTCGCACTGGTACTCACACTGCAAGCACACGCAGCTCACATCTTGATTTTCTTACTGGCCTTTTCATGAACCAGTGTGAGTTCAGACCTTTGTCTCACCTACTACTCCAGTTCTGTGGCTAAAATAGCTGACATATACTCTTGCTTCATGTCCTTGCTCTCCACTGCTGTCTTTAGCATAATTACTACCCACTAACCACATCTAACTTTGTGTTCAACTTCCTCCTCTTATCAGCCTTCAGGCAAAAACAGCATCTTGCCCTAAACAATTTTGCAATACATAGCATCAGGACAGAGCTGCAAAAACTCCCCTTTGTTCAGGAACACAGAGGAAGGAGTAAGATGAGTAGGTGCATGCACTGCTTTGGGAACGGGCTCACGCCATCCCTTCGGGGACTGTAGGCATGCTCTTCCCAGCACTTAGGAACTGTAACACGTTTGAAGCAGCACAGGCTTGCCTCTTGGTCCTCATCCTCCATAAATGAGAGGTATTCCTCCCCTTCTCTGCACAGAGTATTCTGCCTCACAAGACAGACACTGTTCGCATCAAGACACACATTTTCCAATACAAGGTACTTGGTGCACAATGCTAATTGCAGTATCTCGTTGCAAAGCACCTATGTGCTACTATTGTACAGTCTAATTTACAACCCCCACCTAACGTGACTGAGGTAGCAATAACCCTTTTACAAGTGTCCTGCAGGAACTCGCAGCATCTTCACAGGAGCTATCAAAAAATTATTTTCAGTATTGTTTCATCTAATCCACACTTGGTTAGTAATGTTATTATAGCACGTTAAAAGTACACAGGTTGCTTGCCCCTCTTTGTGCAAATTCCAGTAATAAGCGTTGCAAAAATAGCAGGATTCCTAAGAGTCATATAGCAAAGCAGCAGTTTCTGTGTGCCTGTGACAGGTGCCCTGTGTTCAGACAAATGAGCCTTCTCTGCTGATTGCATTCACAGCTGTAAATACCCCTACACCGTTACTCATTTTACTTCTTTTGCACATACAATCTTCTGCAGCTGCTACAATTGGTGTCAGGTGCCTGCTCTAATACAGAGCTTGTAAATCGGTTTGCTCTTAAACCTGCATGTATGAACCAAAAAATTCTGGAGACACACTTCGCAGAACCTTTTCCTAACTTCAGTATGCTAACAAGCCTAGAAACCATGCATGGTCACGTACCACTATTTTTAAGAAAAGTTATTATGTGACATGCTGTTCCATTATAGCTCGTCAAACGACACAATTTAGATTTCACCTCTACAAATCTAACAAAAAAGGCCTATTAAGTTTATTACATCTTATGGAAGGCAAACCGAAAATTCCCTACTAAAGAGCAAGGGAATGGATCTCGACTCCAGAAAAGAAACTACTATTCCCTTTCTCGTTGGGGCAAGCAATGATGCTGCTCCAGGACAGGGGGTTTCCAAGAAGTGGTGCAGCACCTTACAGATAGAGAGTACTCTTGCCTGAAGACACTGCTGAGGCACCACCGTTGGCTGGGTTTGCACACACAGACAATAAAAGCAACTTTCACGCTCAGGCATTACCGGGGCTGTTCGTATTGGGGATCCGCACATCAGAAGTTGTCCGGCCGGGCCCGTCCGGAGGCGCGCGGGCCGCACCGACGAGCGGTGCCGGGGGACTGCGATGCGTGAGGCGCTCCGCGGCGTCGAGAGCCGCCCTCAGCCCCCGCCGTGACGCCGCCGCCGCGGCCCCGCAGTACAGGCGGACGCGACCCTCACACGGCCCCCG
>VZSE01007211.1:264675-298800 GCA_013398275.1 Promerops cafer | reverse complement strand
CCCCGGCAGCGCCGCGACCCTCGCGCCGCGCCCGCACCCCCGGCCGCTGCGCCAGAGCGGCGCTGAGCGCTGCGCTCACCCGGCTCTGTTCCGTTCCCCAGAGGCCCGGATTGCATAACGGCGCCGGAGCGAGCAGCTGCAGGATTACACCATGCGGATTAGGGATTACGTTGATTCAGCAGATTGTCCTGTGCATGTCTGAGAAAGATTACACCAGCAGAGTTAAGAGCACCCGTTTGCTGTGGTAAGCCGTGGTTTAACTAGAACAAATTAACTCAATACAAAATTAAATGCACCAAAAAAAACAAAAAAAAAGGGGGAAAAAAAAGGGAAGTAAAGCACCCCAAGGTTAAGAACGTGCTTTAAATGGACAAAATAATAGAGAGACTGAAATTCAGGTTTTGACAATTATCTCCCCTATGCTTTGGAACAGCTGCTGTTAGCAGCAACCAGCTATTAGTGCTGGATGAATCTTAAAAAATCAACATCATTATTACGAAGACTAGTTGCACTTGATTCCTGATGACTGCCACGTAAAGTAAATATCTAAGCTCTTATGACATACATTTTTAGTAACTCAAGATTATTTACGTGGCACTGGTCTATTTTCTTATGTCACCATGACTGTCTCCTTGTATGCTAGCCTGTAATAGGGATGTTTTGAGTTCTGCTTACTGGATCTGAGATTATTGACATTTGAGAGCTGACATTACGAGGGACACTACATCTGCTGCTGAGGTATGAATAAAAATTAACCATGCAGTGACAAACTTCAGGATGCATTCATTTCAGTTGATTTCTTACAAGAGTTAGGGATGAAACTGGGAAGCAAAAGTGTCACAGAAGAAATCAGTAAGCACACAGAATGATAGAATAGTGGTGGGGGTTGTTTTCCAAGACTGATAGTGATTTTTTAAATGCAAGGGTCTTGTAAGTTTTAATAATTCCCCTCACATAAGCACACACAAGCTTGAGACTGGAATCTCGATCTCAAAATTACAAATTTGTAGTATGACTGCAGTAGTTTCGTTGGACAGAAGCCTCAGCTTTGTAGCAACATCTGTATGAATATCTCATACAACAGAACTGGGGCTTCAGATGGAAATTTGCAGTTGGTTGCAAACTGCTTAGGAAATTTTGGCAATGGAAAGTTTTCCCTGAAATTCACTGTCATGTCTCAAATTTCAATTTCAACACCATGACAAGAGTTTTACCCCATTTTAGTATATAATTAATCCTACACACACTTTAGTGGATAAAAATGGAAATGTAAACATAAATTTTTGCTGTAGGGATTTCTAAGATAAGAGGACTCAGTCATTTGTTGTCGTTTCAAAAAACTGCAATGGAAAGAATTTTGAAGAACAGTTTCCAAAAAAATTAGCCTGTCAAGCAAAGCACGTTGAGATTTGTGAGTTATTTGTCATCTGCTTTAGCTTCCTTTCATCAGAATTTCCTGATATTGTGGTTATCCCATCCTAAAAGAAACTTCCAGTGTGTACATTTGAGTAAAACATTGTTCTTATACAGATTTGTTATAAGATCTCACCTGGAATTCTTCCTTACAGAGATCCTCATTTGTTTCAGGCAGTTCGATGGATTTTTTTCTGATGCCTGATGATTTTCTGTGCACAGATCAGTTGTGAGCTTCAGACACTGAAGGTATGAGAAGTTATATCTAGGTGAGAAAAAACAGACTCCTTTTAACAAGACCTCAGGACAGTCCCTGGCTCTTGGAGAAAGTATGAGGTGTAGACTACTGACTGCTTGACATATCAAGGACATCTCAGAAGGAAATTTATATTTAATCAGCATACTAAGCAATTTTTAAAATTTTCCCCCTTCATTGTTTCCATGACACAAATATTTGAGCTCAATATTGGGGCAGAATGAGATTTTACCTTTTTTGACTTTTAGAAAGAATACATAATGCAGTAAAATCCCATTCTCAAAGACAGCTGTAAGGTGCAACTTAATCTAAATGTACAAACAATGTATATTTGAAATACCCACATGACTGAAATGATCTTCTTTAATTTATATAGAGATTAATTTTAAGAATGTTTGAATAGCAAAGATCCATAAACCAAAACCCAAATCATTATTCAGTGCTTGCATTTTATGTGCCTGTGCTCATTAAGACTTACAGGTACTGTGGATGCTTAGGCAGCTAACCAGTAAAAGTACACAAAACCAAGAGACAATACAGATTCTGATTTAAATAGATGGGGAGTAAAGAACACAGGTTCATTTAAAGACAAATCTAATGAGTTCAAGACTTGTTCCAATATATCTCAGTATACACAGGTGACCTAACTTTCATGTATAAGCATTTCAAACAATGCATTACTATTATTAATATTAGTTTGGATGACAAAGATGAGGGGAAAAGGGTAGAACTGATAAGAAGATTTTTCAACAAGCTGGCACAGAGCAGAACAGGCTATATTTTAAATTTCAGATTAAAATACTCTTAACTGGATATACAAATCAGCCTTTCACAAACTCCCAAGATACATGGAAGATAAACATTTGAGCATTATACAATTGGATTTTTAGTTTCTGTGAGCATAGGCTACATCTGCATCTAGAGGAAGACTCAGTTTGGAAAGTGCAAGGAAGGTGCACAGATGATCTTTGTGTTTCTAGTATGAACTCAGTGCACACACAGATATAAGCAAGTTAGAATCAAGTTTAGCAACAATTTCTGCTGGAGTACCTCCTTTTCTTTAAATATATCATCTTATTATTTAATGAGACAGAGAGTCTAGTTTATTCTTCTTAGAACACTGATACATACTTGAACTTCTGTTCAGAGTGCAACATCTCAGAGAAAAACATCTAAATACATGATTACCTAATGATGTATTTTTCAGTCTTAAAAACAAAAAAGTCAAAACTATGAATGCTGTCAGCAACACCTCTTTCAAAAATCATCTTTAGACCCATATTGTGATACTTCTTATCAGAACTTAAAAAATAAAATTATGCTTTCGCATTGGTGAAGAAGTATTTTCACTCTCTCCCTTTGCCACCCCCTATTTCCTTGCAGGCAACCAAGTTTGAAAATAAATAATTAGTAGTCCCACAGCCTTCCTCAAGCTGTCTTGCACTCAGCTTATAAACAATTTGTCATACATGGAACAATTAGTCCTAGTCCCAAGAGCTGATGAGTTGCATAGCACATCCATTTAACACACTGATGCAGTAGAAAACCATCAGCTTCCCCTAAGGGATTTTGTGCCAGATCATTGGATTTAAGCATCTTCTGAAAAAGTTAAACTTAGACCAGGAGCAGTACCAGAGGTACCGAGGTACATACTGACAGTAAGATGAAGGAAAGGAGATGTGAGAGCTCCTTTTGGCAGTAGCAAAACTCAAGCTATTTTGTCAGTTCAAGGATTCATATCCTAATTAAATCTAGTACAGGAGCTAGTCATGAAATTTAGGTTATATATTCTGTTTATATTTTATGAGAGTTATTGGATATTATACAGTTTTGTGGACCTTTCTGTGACAAGGGAAACTAACTGAACAAAGACTGTTTGCTCCAATAAAATGCAAACTTAAATCAGATTTTTGATGCCAGTGTAAAATACATGTATGATACAATTTATATGTACTACATTATGTGAGTATTTTGAGTTCAGCAATAAACTCTAGTACTGGTAACCCTAGAAAAATATGCAAGTAATCCTGTGAGCACGACGGGGTGTTACCCTGTTCTGTACTTGGCCCCTGTACACGTTTGTTGTAACCTCACCCACACTGCACTTTGTGTAAACTGGAAACCTTTTTAACAGCACATACAGAATCCAGATCTTGACTGCTAGAAAAACGAATCTCCAAGATGATTTATTTCTTTTAAAACCAGGATTTTAGTCCTGAAGTGACCCCTGTTCATTTGTTTCTTCATGCCACATGCTATGTTAATTGTTCTTGGTTCTGTACACAGAGCAAAGTGTAGCTGTGAGCCACTCAAGAGGACGCCTTTGGGTGGAGACCTTGCTGTTACAGCCCAGTGTCACAGGGAGCTGCCATTTCAGATTTTCTTGTATGGATAGGACACTTAAAAAGCTAGAGAAGTCACCTGAGGTCCCATGAAAACCAGAACTATCTACTTATAACGTAAGTACAAATGCATTACACCTTTTGAAATGGGCCTCTCTTATAGAAAGTCAGCTTTCTGTTAGTTAAAGCTGCAGTATAGGCAACTATTTCTCATAAAGCTGATAATTTATTTTATTTGATCATTTAATGGGAAAACAAAATCTTTCTTCCAATATAGGACAGTTTGCTTAAATATTTACTTTGCATTCACTCTGAAGAAAGAAAGAGCAAACATGAAAAAATGATCTATTATGTTAGACTTGTTCAGTAACCTATTTGGTACAGTAAACCTTGACTATACCTAACAAGAAAACAGAATGTAGCTAGGATAGATGGTTATAGAGTTGGCATGTCTAGAGAATAAGTTTCTTTTAGCAATTTCAAGTGAACATTGGTTTCTGTCCAGGCAGAGGGTTTCTGTTGTAGATTTTAAAAACCATTGTACAAATTCTGATAAATTCACAGCTTATATTACTAATTTCACCTGACATCCAGACATGAGGAACACTCAGGTGAAACACATATTCACTCTGAGAAATGACAAATTGGAAAGTTCTTGTTTGTGGAATGGAAGAATTCTACCACCAAGATTTTACCTGACTAATTAGCAGTCTGAGGAAGGGTTCAGTTGTGTGCATTATCTTTCAAGGTGCAAGTGTCAGTCTAATTAGCTAGCCAGAATCAATCAGACTGCCTAAATGCATCAGGTATTACAATTCTGAATAAGCATGGCAGTTTTTAAAAAGTATTCATCGTTTAAACATGCTTTAGTCTGAATTTAGTTTTACTCTGCCTTCAGGGACTCACTGAACTTGACAGCAGACCTGAATGTTTGCCATTAACTGTGAATTAATGGAACTTACATACAACGGTACATTTCTGCCAGAGTGCAACAGATGTCTTAGCAGAAACACTGAAAGTTGCATTCCAATAGCTATTTCTTCAGGGGGAAAAGACCAGGTTCAAAAATTATATGCTTAATTTACATGTTTGTCTTTAGGTGCCTCTGACCAAGAACAAAAATTGCTGTCGGAATAATATGCGAACAGGTAATTTCTCCCATGTCTTTCCTTGGATACATACACCTATATAATTAGAATTCATTAAAATGGCATTGATTTTGATAGCTGCCCCTGGGATTGTCACGACTGCTCTGCAGAGATGCCATCCCTCACTAGAGTTTACCAGCCAGTGATACAAATTTTGTAGAGAGGTGTGTGCTTTGATCAATCCCAATATTTCAGTTTGTGATTGATTAGCGTGCAGTCCAAAGTTGCTTACAAGTGAGGAAGCATGCATCAGCCCCCTTTTATCTTCTGTCAACATTTCCCACTCCTCTCTCTTCCTTTTTTGTGTTAGCAGTCCAGTATTTTAGCCTCTGGACTAGGCAAGGTGGCTGAGTCAACACGTGGATTGTCAAGGCTGGCTTGGCTCTTTGGGGTTAAGATGGTGTTGAGCCTGCATTTGGTTTTTTTTTAATAGTCAGGACAGTCAGGTTACAAAAGTTAAAATGCAACAGACCAGACAGTTTAGAGACACAGCACTGTACCAGCTACCAGGAAGAAAATTAACTTTATCCCAGCTGAAACCAGGACTCCTGCATGTCCTCAAAAAGAATAATTAAGAATAAGTGTATTTAGAGGCTGCTATTACCTCAGTCAGTCTTAAGTATTCAGTCTAGCATTAGAAAGAACAACCTCATTGTATTCCTCTTCACTTCTTCCACCAAAATCCAACTTTTTTAAGAAGTAACTTTTGTTTCCTACTTCTCTCTAATCTCTCACATAGAAGGGGGTATCAAAATACATACTTATATGTTACACACAACATACATTGATAGAATTCTATTAATTTCAAAGCTAAATCTTTTGTGTTTTTTAAATTGCCCATCATCTCTTGACTTGTTAAACTTTTCTAGCTTCATTATGGAGTCTGACTGTAGTATACATTTGACTTTCAAAGCATACAATTTGCATTTTTAGATTAATATAATGTATTGACTTACCTCATGAAAAATCATAACACATTCACCAATGCTAATGTAATTGGGTTTTGGCTTGTATTGAACCCCTTCTGATTCTCCAGTATGCTCTTTTGCATCATTGACTATAGATTTAAAGGGATAAACTGGTGCTTTCACACTTTCCTGTTGCAAATACAGAACTGTAACTTTGAAAGTTGCAGCAAGCTACTGCATTTCAATACCGTAGGTGTGGAGTACAATAATACCTATTTTTGTATTGTAGCAAATTACAAGTTGTTAGTAATATTTTTTCCTAGTGTTAAAGCTTCCTGTATTTCTTTTATTGTCTTTCATAATTCTAACATCTATGTTTATACTGTGTTACTCAGATGGCTAATCAGTAGCAAAGTATTAAAACACAAAATAGAATCAATGAAAAGCACATCTGGATGGAAAAAGGGGTACCTGATCTAGGTGCACATAGAGGTTTCTTCAAGTTTCTCATTACTGCTAAAATTAGGGTTACCATTTTCCCCTTAGTATTGGAAGAAGTCTATCTCTAGAAAGAAATAGCCTATAGAAAAATTGTCTGTAATTACAATCAAAAAGGTTTCAAAGGCTTCCTAGGCACTTTTTGTTCTCTCTCTCCACCTCTCTCACTTTTCTCTAATAGACCTAAGAGAAAGTGCCCGAGGTATTTTGCCAGAGCAGAAATGTCTGGTTGGGCTGCAGAGCTGGTGCTTCATACAAAGATCACACCTTAAGAGTGTTCATTCTCCCAAATGTTCCAAGGCCCCAGTGACTCGAGGCATTCAGCATTCTTCAGTACTCTGACTCCATGCCACTGTGAGACAGGTCTATTCCTGCATAAAGATGAAGAAATAGAACCAATAAGGCAGGATTTTAAGGAGGTTAACAAATTCTCATTAATTCTCATGAGAATTTCTTTGAAACCTTTCCATGCACTGTTCAAAAAGATTTTTCTGCAGGGCCTACCTTCTATCATCTTATTTTTCCATCTGGTAGAATTTCAAGTTAACTCCCTCGGACACTTCACAGAGTTGAGAGCAGGTCAAAGTTGAGAGTTTTGTTTTTCTCACTTGATTCTTAAAATTGTATAGATATTGTGATACACTGTTGATGTGTTCAGTGCCCTCTCTTTATTTAAGGAAGGATGTAGCCTTCAACTGAATTACAGTCTTACAGGAGGTCAACTGTTAGGTTTGAACAGACTAAAATCAACTAAGTTGTAGTTCTTGTTTAAAAACCTCCTTGTTTTCTCCCATTCCCATTTTATACCTATTGCAATTGTACAGTTACCCATACAAAATAATTTTAAAAGTCTTTTAATTGTGAACTTGCAGAAAATGAATTGCCAGCAGACACGCACAGAAAGCTTCAGTGTTAAAATAAATTTCCATTTAACTTCTAACAAGGTAGGACAGAACACACATTTCTGTGCAACAAGGTCAAACATGAACAATCTTTGCAGCCTTTCTTCTCCCCTCCTCCAGCTTCCTAATTTATCTGCACACAGGCAAGAAGGTCCAGTTACCATTTGGATGCTGGCACTTCGGTAACAGAACATGAAACTGAATTCCTCTTGGGCCCTGGGGTATAACTGTCTTCATCTTAAAATAATGTAAGGACTTTACTCACACTTCTACATCAATATGCTGTCATAGAAAGGGAAGAACGTAGGAAAAAAGGGGAGAGTAGAATTGCTAGAGCTGGCCTAGAGGATAGCAGGATGCACAGTGGTTTTGTTGCTCAGAGGTAGAAGTAGCTGAGTATTTCTGCCACTCTTAGAAAAGCCTGGTTTATTTTAGATAAGAAGCTCTAGAAGGTCTCTCTAGGGTAGAATGTCTTATGGCCACACTTCTTACTTTTTTTTCTGCAGGAATAAAGGGGAACTAACTAAGGGGAACTCTTTTTCTTGAAGGACAAATAAGAAAACTAAAATCTTGATTCCTCTTAACTCTATGTTACATATAGAACATGTCTTCTATACATAAATAGTGACACAGCAGAATTCTGGTTTCCAGAACTTCTGGGAGAAATAACAGCAAGAAGGTGAGGTAACACATGACTATCACCCCTGTGATATCTGAAGACTAGTCTGTTTTTGTTTTCATTGAGATACTCTGGTTTCATAAGATGGAAGAAATATATAAAAGTATTAGATGCATATATATGAAATTATTCACTGATGCATTAAGTGTCACCAATATATTCAGTCCAACTTCCCAATTTAGACTGCTTTCAGGAAGAGTGAAGTGCTACCATTAGATGTGCTTTTTAAGTGCAAAATGGACAAGTGCTGCTACAAGTGCCAACATTAGTGTCCTGTATTTGGGGTGTTATTAGAATGCCTAATTATGTTCAACACATTAAGAATTCATCTAAGAAGCCTGCTGAGTTAGGAAAAAGCCTTTTTGAGATCTGTGGGAATGATATTTTAGCCATCAATCCTGTACATAAGTGAGTGCTTGCAGGCTGTCCCCTGGTTTGGCCATTGAGAATCAGGGTGGGGAAACCCAGTGGTGTCCCAGTGTGCTACAATTCAGCTTTAATGCAGCCCAGAGCAGTTTCAGAATGTCCTGGCCCTTACCTGGGACTATTCTGGGTGCCTCTGGACTGACTGACTCTAGTGCAGGAGCTAGTTAAGCTAAGGCTAGGTCGTGCCACTGGAACAGGACAAGCCAGACTTCACATAGGTCATCATGTGAATCACTGTACTTACTATGGTGATGGTCATGAAAGGCAAAGGAAGTAATGGAGAATTCAAAGGTTCCTCTCACTGCAAGAGAAAGTCTGATTTATTAATCTAATTTAGGTATTTCACATCTGATATGGTGATAAATTGGTGATCTTTTCTGCATATTGTTACATGGAACTGGTCTGCAAAACAGTGCTCTGTGTTGCTGGCCTGGAAGGCAAGACTTACACCTTTTTTGCTCATAGGCTGCTTTCACTTGTGTGGTAGTTTATTTCTGTATTTTTTGGGTTTGAAGTCTCTGTTTTTCTCAGTGTTTGTTTTGGTCTTATTTTTAAGATCATGAAGAACTCTGTGGCACCAGTTATGGATCTTTTTGTCTAAATGGAGGGATTTGTTATATGATTCCTACTGTATCCAGTCCATTCTGCAGGTCAGTGAAACTAAAGTTTGTGTGTTTAAGTGTTGGACAGTAGCTGTCTGATTTCTCCATTTTCCTTCTTTAAGGAATCACTGCTAACGCATTATCTAAAAGAAAATACCAATTACCTATTACTTACCTAGCTAACAGAGTTATGGCAATATGAGAAAAATAAATGTGTATACTTGGTGTATACTTGCTTGGCAGGTGGAGCAGTATTCAGTTACGTATGCATTCAGGATTATATCTATATTTAGAGCCACATTTCCTCATTACAATACAGAAGGAACAAAATACCCTTTGCCTCAAGGAATATAGACTGTGGGAAAGGCATTCAGAAAGGCAAAGTACAGTTTTTCTTGCAAATCAATTATATTGCAAAAATTTTTGTAACATAAAATGGCCCGACTTGAACAAAATGCAGAGACACAAAAAATAATATAATCTTTTAAGGGGAAAGAAAGAATGCAATTCAAGACTTACTGTGTTCTTCAAACCTTGCTGAAATACTCAAGGAGCAGCTTTATCATGACAGTCAAAGACTGATGTTTCTTCTGATAAAGAAACATCAAGGCAGCAAATACAGATACTTCTTACACCACTCCATAACAGAACTATTCTTCCTTTTGAAGCCCATGTAGCAAACTGGAAAAGAAGCACTTCCTGGTTTTGCATGTGGATACATTTCCTGCACAAATCCTGCCCTATCTTTTTATTCTCTGATTTAACAAGACATAAGATGCTAAATAAAACTGTCACTTTTCAGGGTCCTGCATTTACTAATTCTGAGTTAACATTCATCAGAATAAATTATGGTTGATTTAATGGGTTTGCTTAACAAAAAGATAGGCATTCAGACAAATATTACATACACTTAAGGATATTACCTTTCTTCTTCTGTGGCAACTCCTGCTCCCTCTTCTGTCTTGAGCTATAGCTAATGATAACTGGATAAAACAGTTGAAGAACAAAACAACATCATGCCTAATTAAAATATTACTTTCTTTTGTTTGGGACAGTTCAATCTAAATACTTAAACTCAAGCATGTAAACTCATTTAGTTAGGGAGAAAAGAGGTAATTTTTGGTAAATGCTCACTGAAAAATATACACAGTGTATCACTGTCATTGTTCAGTGTCACAGTGAATCAGATCTAGAAGTAAGATTAAAGCTCTGAAGTGCTGTATGACAATTTATTCTATGTGCTAAACCTTGCAAGCTTATGCAATATAAAATGAGCACTACACAAACAAAGAGTAAAACATTTTGAAATACATGTTTTGTTCTAGAAGGAATCCTGTATTATTGTACATAAATGAAAACTGAATGGTTAAACTAAAGAGCAGCAGTTACACAATTTCAAAGCACCCTCTCAACTACTGCTGGACTGTGTAACAAGGAAGATGTATTCAATGCAATAACTATAAATATGAAGTAACAGAATCTCAGAAAAATTCATTCTTCAGGAGCACAAACTAGTCAGCATAGATAATTTCCACTTTAACAGCTCCAAATGAAGTAATTTTCAGGTCAGGTAGTATAGGATTTTATAATCTGCTGAAGCAGAAAAGTAACATCTTAAGAGCATTTTTGTTATACCCAGGCAATCTTATTGCATTTAAATTATCAACTATTTTTTTCTGTATCTAGTGGTTGATTATGAAGTTAGATGGGTTTAAATAGCAGCATTCTATTTGAGCACATCCTCATTCTAAGCATGTTCCTTAATCAGTCAGAGAAGGCTAATTATAGATGAGAAAGGTTTTGTTTACACACAGATATCTTAGTAATCAGCAGTGATGTGAATAGAAACAACAGAAAAAATGCATCACCATTCAGCAGAATTCAGAAAATATTTAGTGCTTTGGAACTTCACGACTGGCATCATCACACAGTTGCGCAGTTCCTTGGATGATGGTTTCTGCCAAATCCCACCCAAAGCTTCCCAAAGTGTTCTCAAATGATCATCTCCCACTGAAGGAAAACTCAAATCAATTTTAGAATCAAGGGCTGAATGACTGTTAATTAAAAGGAGGAGATGGAGAAAGAACAGACTAGCAAACTGTGAAAATACCTTAAAGCACATTTGCCTTGACATGGTACTTAGTTACACAAATGTGTTGTGCTCAGCAGAGTTAGTCCAGATTACCCTATGCAACATCATTGGAAGTAATTTCACCATGTGACTAAGAAATGCACCATTCTTTAAAAATACCTGTTTTGTAGCATGCTAAAAATGAAGAGCTGCAGTTTACCTTTGGAATTTCAGCTATTTCTATCATTCAGAAATGGATGATAAGGCAGAGATTTAATATCTGTTGAACATTAGTTGACCCCCCTCCGTGTGCAACAGTAGCAGATTTTAAATACAGCTGATGTGTGTTAAAACATGAGGTTGCTCAGCTGCCATCTTCCCTCACTGCTTTCCTAACAATGAGTTAGTGTTCTCAGCAGCAAAATGCACACCTGTCACCATAAACCAGATGAGCTTCAAACCCAGGAACACTCAAATGACCTAAATAAACAGGCAGCAGGACAGAGAAGGATGGAAAAGGATCTGCCTCAGGTGTATCATAAAACATAAGGCAGAAAGCTGTTTGCCTCAGCACCTGATGCACAGCTGTCCCATAATCATTAATTAATGCACTGCAGAATTAAGTGAAGATTTTGGTTTCTGAGGGGAAGCTCTGGTACTCCCATTTTTTTCTTACACTTGGCAGGTTTCTGAGAGCATTCTTCTATATTTCAAGCAAAATACAGATGGTATAAGACAACAGCACAGAGCTCTGCTTCAGAGGGCAGTACACACAGCAATTAACAGTGAATGCTCTCATTTTGGGACAGGGATCCTACTCTGTGGAGGGCTAAGTACTGCAAGGGACACAGGCAGACCTTGCAAATCTCCTCCCTGAAATTCCTGTGGATCTTTCAAGGATATCTCTTCCTTTTTCCCTTCCTTTGCTTCCATCACAATGGAATCTCTCCTCCACCTTTCCTATGGTGATCCAGTAAATCCCATGCAAATTCCTTCTCCCACTTTCTGTATACTCCCTCCTTGCCTGGCTCTCTGCAATGGGCCTTTCATTCCCTGTTTCAGACATCCCCACGTGTCACACACTTGCTGTGCTCTCAGCCTTCAGAATATGCACCCTGCAAGTTGCCAGGGAAGGGCTTTCCACTCATCTGGGCTTTTCTTCTTTCTCTGCCTCCAAAAATACACTTTAGTGGACCTCAGGCTCTTCTGAAAACAAACTGTCCAATTAGTATTTTTCAATCCTGCTTTTGGCTTGAAAGGTAGTAACAAAAGTTAGAATACACACCAGAAGTATAGCTAAAAAGAGTCAATAATTAAGATTTCTTTTTAATGAGACATAAAACATAAAATGCACCACTATCTTATGTGTTTGACAACTATTAGCAATCTGAATTAATACAACTGCCAGATAGGGAAGCCTTCCCATATAAACACATAGCTAAGGGGGGGAAGAATAAGCCATTCTTTTAGGGAAGAATAACCCATTCTTTCAACTTCTCTCCAGTAGGAGCATTTTATTTTACTCTCTGTGTATAGAGAGTAACAGTTTTGAAACTTCTCTAAATGCCAAACTTTTTAAAAAGCTGCTTAGGTGTCCAATTAACTTTGCCACTGCTTATTCACTTTGGCTCTAAATTCTTTTTCATACTTACTAGAGGTTCTTAGGCTGTATGGATTAGGACAACTTCTAGGAGGTCTGCTACAGACTGAAGATTATGTTGATTTTAAAGTTATCAGCTATATAATCTGAATTGCATTGACAAGCAGATAATTTCTCATCTTTTTCTGCTCAGAGCTTTGTATTTACATGCAGTTTTAATACCAAGAAGTATCCAAGATTTTCCTGACTAAAGGAAGACTAAATGAAAACGACAGTCAACACCCTGATAGTATAATGCAAAGCAGTGAGAACTTGTGTGCATATTTGACTCAAATTCTACTTCCTACTTTTACAGTGTCAGATACTTCCTTATGATGCCCACCTTAGAGTCTGGCAAAGAAAGAAACTTTACCTTCTTACTAAATCCTAGTGCCATAGGGTCATTTGCACTGTCCAGCAAACAGCATCTGAGAGGAGACAGCAGTAATGCCCATGTTACTGCAAGGCCATTGTTTTAGTTAATACTCAGATTGCAAAGGATCAATGTAACTGCAGACCTGCTGGTCATCTCCTGACATCTTATCCAATGCAGTCTATTTTCTTCCACCTTGCATTGATGCTGATGTGATTAATATCCTGTGCTGAAAGATTCTATGGATTTCTTTCCATGTGCTGGTGTTTTGTCTGGAGCTCCTACAGGACATTTGTGTACAAGTTAAGGCTGGCTCATCTCATCTGACAAGAGCTGTGGGTGTGTGTGCACGTGTGTGCAGCCATCTAGGAGAGCAGAAATCTGGATGCTAGCTGAAAATGGGAGGTTTTAGTCACAGATTTTCCTCAAACATTGAAGGCTGCTGTATTTCAACTCTGAATTAGAAATTGCATTTTCTTAGAGGAGGAAAGACCTTTTTTCCATTCTAAAAATCAACTCTGGAATGCTGCATAGTAGGGCTGTTTAAAGGCAGCACTGGGCACGTACAGCAACAGCAGGTTAACAGCATGCAGGTGATGTGCAACAGCAACACCTGGCCAGTGAACACAAACTCAGTGAGTGCAACTCCCCCTTACTACAGCCTGCACCAGGCTCCTCTGGGTTTTGCCCCAACTAATCCAAGTGCAGGTGCACCAGTGCCTGCCCTGTCAACAACTGCTCTTAACTTGTGCTCTACTTCTAGGCATCCATTATAAACAAGATAAACTGAGTTGCTACTGGCTTTTAAGGCTGTGTATAGTAGGACTGACTGCCTCTAGGAGATGGAATACAGACACCATCATTCTGGGTTATGTTCACAGCCCTTATGCTTGTTAGAGACTGTGTTTCTGTCCTGCTTGCAGTCACTGCATATGTAACTCCACTGAAATTACTGGAGCTCTGCTGGTGCAAACAGGATAAGCAGGTCTTCTGAGACAATTCCACTGCTAATTACTGAAGTCTGCTTAGTTTCTTTCTCACTTATTTTAGCAAAGGACTTGCAGAAGAATCCTTTCCTGGTTGTCTTAAAGCATCAGTTGCTTCTGTCTTTAACATAGGCCTTTACCTATATGTACATCAGGAAAGGTGACTTCATAAGAGCTTGTTCAAACCAATGTTTGAACTTTCAGATTTTCAGAAATGCCCTAACTGTAGCACAGCTTGGTTGCATTAGCTATAATTGTATTATTTAAATGTAACCCAAAGATACCTCATCTTAATTCTCCTGTTTCTATGAAAACCTTTGTAATTTTTTAGGTTTTATGACAGCATTTTCGAGATAGCATGGAATCACTTTCAGCAAGTGTGTCAACAGGCCAGCCTAGAGAAAGTGGATGGGTAGTTTTGTAATCCCTAAAGCATTGCTCACAGTTAAACAGATACTATCAAACTAGATAGTCATGTTTCTACAACTTGTTTTTGTTGCAACCACGCAGAATTAATAGGTTCAGCATCCGGGATGTCTTAAGTTTGGCATGTGCTTCTTTAGTACAGGTTTTTTTCTCTTTGCTTTAACCTAGGATTCAAAGCACTACAGTTTTCCCCTTACCACCTTAGGCCTTCAAGCACTTTTTCCCTCTTAAAGACTTGTGACTACCTTAAGCATCTGGTTCTGCTTTCTGTTTTGTAGGAAGTGCTACGATCCCAGTGACCCTTTTGCTATGCTGTCAACACAATCCCAATTCTTTTCCTGCTGTCTCTGCAGAACATGAATACAGCTTCCATGCACTGTTCACACCAACTCACTCTCCTGTATCACAGCAGTTCAGTAACCCTCACCCTTTACCTGATCCTCTGTGCAGCTCTCTGTAGCTATGACTGTCTTGCCTTCCTCCTGCTTTGTTCTGCTCTTTAGGCTACTGACTTACTTGCTTTACACTCATTCTTTAGAACTTTTCCATGAGCTTAATTTGATGCCAAAACCTATTTTTTTTTCTTCCTGTATCATTTTAGCCTTGCATTATTCTCCAGTTTTCATTGCTATTCAAGCATACTCCTATGAATTTCTTATTCCATTTTCTTTCCCTGTTACTCTATTCAGCTCTCCAAAGCATTTCTCTCTCACTTGCTAGAGAACAATGCCCCACTCAAACTACACTTCTATTCTTAAAGTATTCTACAGTATTTCAGAAATAGGCCACTGAAAAGCCACTACACTTAGAATAAATATCTGGAACATTATCTCAAGCAATCAGAGCAGTCTGCCTACCCTTGCTTCTCCCAGCAGTGAAACATCATGACTTTGAAAAGCCTCAGATTGTCCTTAGTAAATGGTGTCTGTTTGATCAGTTGCATAGCTTTAATATATGATGATAATTAGATGTCTTTTTTTAGTATCTAAATCTTCCATTATATTTCCAAAGACAAAGAATATAAATAAAAGGGTAGTAACTGTTTGTGCAGTGGTTTAGGCCAGCAGTACTGAAATACTGGTCCATAACCTACAGAAAGTGTAGTGGGAGTCACATCAGGCATCATGTCAGAAAACTCACAGGGATCCTTTGGTCTTAGTTAGATATGCTAAACATTCTTCTTTTTTGGCAGTTCCTCCCCTCTCCACCTTCTTATCCCTCATCTGAAATTATACCTTGCAGCTGCCAATGGCAATTGAGAACTTCAAGTATGTTGCAGAGTTTAGCCCATTTTTCTCAGCTGGAGCCTGAAATTGCTTATGTCACAGATTATTATGACTTCAGTGCCAGAAATAGCAAGAAGGAGCAAGATCTTTAGTAATACAAATAGAGAGAAGCAAATTTACATATACAAAAAATACACGCAGAATGTAGATATTGAAAGAAGTGCTTTCCATTTTCTGTAATGAAATCAATTCCTTAGGAAAACTTAACAGAATAAGTGCAAAATACATAACAGATGAAGATTAGTTTTGCTTCAACCTACCTATTTTTGGCTGAATATGAATTACTGAGCCATTAATTTTATTTATTTTTAATAAAATATCATACCATTTTACCATGGTAAAATACCATATTAGTTTTAATCCTTTCTTCAGAAGAAGTTCTCAGAAGTTCAACACATAAAATAAGCATAGTAGAGAAGACTTCTACCTGGGTCTCTCCAAGAGGGGGTTATTCACCAAGCATGTAACATGTTCTGGCATTAATTATTACACTGCATTAACTACTTCTGCAGTTTAAGCTGTACTGTCTCTCAATGAATTCCCATTTCCTTGATCTCTTTAGCTGACAGTACTACCTTCAGCAAAGGAAGCCAGAAAGTTTCCTGAAATGGAAAAGAAAGCATGACTACTGTGTGAGAACCAGTGGGATGACACAGTTAACACTAAAGAAGTAGGCTTAATTAATTAAATCTGTCAGTGATGAGTATATTAACCTAATGTATAAAAGCAGTATGGATCAGAATGTAAACTTGATGCCCAACATGCCTAATTCCCTTTGTTCCAGAAATATGAGGTGAGAGGAAATTCTCTTAAGAAAACTTGCTGTGAAGCAAATACAACCTTTGAATTGTGTCATAACAAATTGTCAACCCAGAAGAAGCCTTTTGTGCTTTTCATAGTAGATGACAAGCTACCATCTAATCCAAATACAACTTGGTTTCCCAGGTGTATTGAGAATTACACAGGAGCTCGTTGTGAGGAAGTTTTGCTGCCCAGCATCAAATCCCAAACAAAAGGTGACCTGTTTGCAGCTTTCTTGGCTTCCCTTCTTCTTCTAGGAGTTCTTGTAATTGGAGCATTCTACTTCCTTTGCAGGTAAAAGTGATTCATAAGGCTGAAGCTATTCAATCAAGTAGAAATTTCTTCTGGTAATCATGTACTAATTATTTGAATGTAAAAGCATGTAATGAATTATCCATAAGGTTGTATGGTTATTCAGCATAATGAATGTGGATGTCTCAACTTGTTGCTTGTAATATTTACTTTCTGGCTTGAAGTTGCTTTGTAAAAAATACACATAGTACAGCCCTATCTGAGATTTTACAGTCTATCTAGAGTTAGTGCTAACATTTTAAAACATTAGTCTACCTTATGTTGTCCAAAGACTGAGAAGAAGAAGTAAATTAAGAAAGTGCTTAGGGATCAGAAACTGTTCCTGCTGAATTGGTAACCAGAGCAGCTGGTGCCATTAGCTCTTAATTCCTCTACCACTCCTGGTCTAAAAAGGAAAACTAAGGAAAGAATGAAACTGAAGAATACTTCCAGGTAGATGTTTACTAGCATTTAGGACAACTCAAAGAGCTAACTAGTTTGTCCAGGATCGTGGTGGTGGGTGATCCATGTTTGAGTAGAAGGCAAATGTCAGTGCCAGACAAGTGCTGCAGGGTTGGTTTTAGTAGCATTTTGGACATACTAAGTCAGACTTGGAATGAAAACACATAAGCAGTTACTGGGATTGAGGCAACTGTTTGATGCTGTACATATCTCACTACACTTACACCAAACCCAAACAAACTTATCATCTTTACCGGCAGTGCAAGTCAACTTCCTCTTTATTTTTAGAGTACAGCACTTTTTGTAAGAACTCATTTTGCCATATACCATTAATATATGTTTATGCATCTCTTTGCCTCTATAAGCAACTTACAGCCCCTGTAATTCTCTACCATCACGGACTTGCAGCCTCTTCTCTTTCCTCCTATATTGCATTTCTCCTTGGTTATGATAACCAAAGGTTATTGCAATTCTGTTCTTTGTGCTCCCATGGTCACATTGCCAAATCAACTTTTCTGATCTGTGCCTTTCAATGAGCGACCTTTGGAATAGCTGGTCTAGTTTTACCTCAGCTGCTGTCATGGAAACCCACTGAATGCCAGCTTCTCCCACAGCTGAATGTATTTAGAAGAGATAGAGAGCATTTGATAAAACAGTTGGTATAAAAAAACCCCTTGTTGTAAAGGATACCCCCCACATTAGCAATTGTAATTAAATTAATCTTGCTTAGCCATGGAATGCCACAGCTGTTGTTAGCTAAAAAGCATTTGCAAATTACTATAAACTTATTAGAACAAAAGACAGCTTAAACTGACTTAAGAAAAACTCATTCAAGTCTCATAGAGATACAGACAGTATTTCTTCAGAAGTAAGATTGTCTCTGAGAAAAGGAAGTCTTCAGAGAGTAGTGTGTTAAAAGATCCCTTTTCTCTCACATACAGTAAAATTAGGGGAAAGCTGGAGACAATCTATTGAGTTTTATGGTCCAAGTACAGAAGCTTAGAGTGACAGCAATGACAGGTCTGTGAAAATTATTTTATTAGACAGTTAGAACATCAGCTTCTCTTTACTCAAGCTTTACCTAACTGGCACAAAAAGTAGTAGTGCCTCCTTATTAGCAAAATGAGAAGGGCAACAGCTCAGTTATAACATAGTTGCCCTTGAACACACCAGACTGACTTGGGAAATCTCATTAAACCATTATCAACTTCTTTAGTACAGATAAAAGAACCAAACTGGCTAAAATTGTCTTACCTTTACACTGCAGAGGCTGATGTAGGATGATCATCTGCTAGAGAACTCATCTATAAATGAAACACTTTACATCTCTAAGTCCTTATCTCTTGGCTGAAGCGACCAACACATGAGGAGTCTCAAGTGGATACTTCAATCTACTCCCTTCTTTTCAGCTGAGTGAATGAGGATTATTGCTAAGAGCTGTCATTAATCCAGACTTCTTCCTCAAACTTCATCTATTACCTATATCTTAGAAAAGGGTGGAGCTAGGGCTTATAGTTAGCTGAGAGTTTGCATCATCTTTGACTTGGCCTCTTGACAGGATACAGTAAGTTTAAAATGTTAAGAGACATCCTGTGCTAAAGTTTCCACTATTCCCCTTTATTAACAAAGACATTTGATCTACAGTCAGAGAGCAGAAAGCCTTTTTCCTGATACTGTGTCACTGAGCATTTCCATGCCTCTTTCAGCAGAGATTGCTAGTGGGGTTTTAGTATAAACAGTGATGTAATCTGGAGGGGTGCAGAAGAGGAGATACTAATTGAAGTTCAGGACAAGGAAACTGAATTCCTAAAATTATACATCTAATGATTTGGAATACAGAACTCTGTGCTCTATTTTCTTGTCCGTATCATTGTACTTCCCTTCCTTTCCAAGATTTCTTTCTCTCAGGCTGTTTGGGGCAGGTTTGAGGACCAAGCATGTGCAAGTGCATTTCATATTCCTAGAAACAAATCCATTCAACATACAAGGGTGGAGGTTTCATTGCTCTGCTTATAAAACTAAACCACAACTAACAGTGAAAGTAATCCATAAAAGAACAGGGCTGCACATGAAAGCTCTGGGTGAACAGTGGGAAATAATTCTCCTTTTACATTTAGCTGAGTCATGACATTTTATCAGCTGCTGATTTGTTTTTTCCAGTCTGCAGAGCCCATGGAGGCAGGGCAAATGCAGATCTAGCCACTCTCCATCTTGAAGCAGCCCCCCACCCTCTCCAGTTAACAGTGCTGATGAAGCCTGTCCTTCTGCCATGGGCAAAGCAGGGAAGTGTACAAAAATCCCTGCTATTACACTGCTGCTGAGGAACAAATGGCATACTCTGCCTCCAGCAATTCACCTATCAGACCAGCTCTACCTGGTCTTCTTCCTCCAGAAACATATCATGCCAGGGTTACTGGAAGAAGAATAAAAAAGGTAGCTGATGAGAAGAGATGCCACATCAAGCCAGCTTTTCTTTAAAAGCAATAGAGAAGCCTAAGTGGCACACATATAGCTCAAAGGAATAGAGCAAACCCATGGGAAAACCAAAATAAATCTGCAGTTAATTTCTGTATTTCATTGTAAGTGCATGCTGAGATGCCAAATGACCTGCAAGGTAAGTGTAATGTTGATGAACAAGAACTCAGCCAGCCAAAACAACAGGGTCTAGGAATAAAGCCATTTAAGCTGTCCAAGACAACAGACTTTGTGGAGGAGTTACATCACCACAGGACACAAACTGGACAGAACAGAGAATAGCTCATGACTCTTCTCAAGAGAGCAGATGTCTGATTACTATTAAAAGAAAGGGAACTAGACAGCAAATGATCAGCTCCATTTACAAGTTTTCTTCTCTTCAACAAAGTGTGGGAAATTTCACATCATTTCCAAACACTAAGAGAAGTGATAAATAATTCTGTGCTATTTACTTATTGTTTAAACAAAGACCTAAGAAACCAGACAAACAGGAATATTACCTTCAGGAGAGAAGCCATGTAGTTCCAAATGCTGTACTGCCCTCTGATCTCTGTTCCTCTCCCTCAAATACATGCTTCTCAAAAACAGTATTAATTAAAAAGTAGTTGGAGAAGATCCATGACACTCAATTAATTTATCTCTTCCCTGATAACTTTTTTCACTCTGTGTGTATTTTTCTCTCTCTCTCTGTTGTCTCCTTTTGTTTTTTATGGTCAGGAAAGTTTCCATTCCAAGGACAAGTCCTTCAGAGTGTGGTGCCAACCTAGTTGAAACTACAAGCAGCAATGGCTGCAACAGTGAGTAGAGTTTAAAATTAAACGACCAGACTCCACAAAGGAAGTGGGGGAGGAAGTTTTTGTTAATTAAAGTCACATGTTGTGTTTATTTTTCAGAAATAACAACAGCCTAAAGCATTAGAGTGGAAGAATGGTGGGGAAACAACATGCAGAGCAACCCTAAGAATCTGAGGTGTAGAGGGCAACATGGTAAGCAAGATGAGAGAAGAAAGTTGACTGAAACAGGAGGCTGACATGTTGGAGAAGACTACTAAGACTTAAACAGTTGCACTTAATGGAGTTTCTGTGTACTTTTAAAGCTGTATCAATTATACAGAAATCACTATAATTTATGTTTGAATTCTGTGAGATTTTTTATGGTTTTCAATAATGCACAGGTAGATGCATGAGATAATTTTGGGTTTTACTACATGGGAAATAAATAAAATACAGTATTTTTTTTCACTGCACAGAGAATATGAGATATCACAGGATTTTAGCATGAGGTGATACTATGAATTTTTGATAGGGGTTTTTCATTTTTCACAGGATTTCCCCAGAGGAGCTGAAGCCTGTCTTGATTCAATAGTTTCAAAATTGGTATTTGTGATACATGTCCAGAATTTGGCTTGTTTCAGATACCCTTACCACATGTAGGGGGAAAACCTGTACCTTTCTCCCAGCTAATACTTACTTTTTTTAAAAATTGTAACACAACATCAGCACGAGGTACCACTGGCAGTTTATTGCCCAGGTTCCTGGCACATGATTTTAATTCAAATTAAAGGGAAATATTAAGAAAAGAGATTGATAGTGGTTAAGAAAGTTTTTTAGGCAGAGTTTGGTGTACATTCCTAAGCAAGACATCTTCCTTGATGGTTTTTAATTTTGTCTGGCTTTCTTCTGAAAAACTCACTACTGAGGGAAATTTAAACCTTACTTTAAATGTTCCAGTTGATATTTCAGATAGCAGAAATCAGGAATTTTGTTCGTCAGGTCAGTTTCTGACACAAAATCTTATCCAGACAGGTGTCTTGGCCGAAAAAATGCTGCCCTCTCCAAAGATTTATTTCTTTTATTCACATAAGCATCTGTTGATCACACTAATATATTATATACCACACTTTGGTGCCTTACAGGATTCTCTCACTCAGACAAAGAGAGGCCACCTGCCATGGTCCATGTCTTTTTTGTGCCTTCACAACACAAAGAGAATGTCTGGTTAGTCAGAGGCAGAGAAAATGTGAACTGAACAATTTTCTTTTCAACTTATTTCTTGCACTGGAGGCAGAAACCAGCAAAAAATAAGATATGTTTCCATAATGGCACATTACCAAGCAGGTCATTATATGGGATTTATAAGGTTGTATTGAAGGGAAGATTAGCTGAGAAAATTCATTAATTGAAAGGAGAGGAAATTCAGAACAGAGATTTATCTCCAAAAGAAACAATCTGAGGATGTATAAAAACATAGGTGCAGAGCAAATGTTGAATAAGCTCCTGTTTCTAGGATGTCTAGTACATGCTCTACTGTCAGAAAAAACAGTGTGTACTTTGTATCAGTGTAGACAAAAAAAGCACAGTGGGATGGGGAAGAAAAGGCACGTGGGTACAGTGCATAAGGTGAGAAGTCAGAGAAATCACGTTACAATGGCTACTAGAACACAAACCAGAATAATTCATTACCTTCTGAAAACTCCTGTCAGAGAGGTCAGAGTCCAAGCAGTAGTGCTCAGCATGTGAAAGGAGAATCTGAGGGCACCAAATCAGGTAGAGGACCTGATCCAGAGACTAAGTTATGTAAAGCACCTTCTCCCCAGATTAACCAATCTTCCATTTTATTTTCTGGACTTCAAATCTTTAGCAGATAAGCTGCAGGAAGCTGATAATATTGTTTTAAAGGCTAGGGAAGATAAAAGTTATTTTTCATCACACAGGGACAGGCCACTGTTGTACAGAGTTCAAGAGATGTGTACTGACAGCTACGTCAGAATCAGCATTACCTGAAGTACTTTGCACAGTGCCAGTGAAAATTAATCAGAGATGACACCTGCTAGATCACTTTGCTGTGACATTGATCATGAGGCAGTCAGGCTTACAGTTTGGTACACTGTCTCCACTGAAGAAGGAAAAGGCTTGTGGTCATCTTAAGTGGCAATTCAGGAAGGAGATACTAATAGAAGATATAAGAAATAACTGGACTGAAGCTATTCTGTGTAAGCTCTTAGAATCCTCTCAGCTTTCTAGACAGACATGGAATAATTATTAATTGTTACTGAACTTGTTTGCATTATTTGGGAAACAATCTGTACAAGAAGTGGGGCTGAATAAACTGGCCCCATGTTTAAATGCAAACAAGCTGATTTATGAATCACTGTTATCTGTGAAGGAAATGCTATTAGCAATTCAGACTGCCTCAAACCCATAGCATCTGAGAACATTTCAGCTTCTAAAATCATTTCAGTTCACAAACTTTGTGACTATGATGTTCAAATCAAAATGACATCAGGCTACAAACTCATTTTAAGGTGGTGAAGTGCCACAAAAAGTAGAGGGTAGCCATTTTATTTTATTATATTATATATATATATATATTATATATATATTATATATAATATAATAAAATAAAATAGTGCAACACTCTTTAGCAATGATTGCTTACAAAATTAATGAAGTAGTCCTGTGAGCAATTAAGTTAAGGAAACTCCAGTTCCAGTGGATCACATCTTGTGGTTGGAGTCACTGGAGTCTTAAAAATTATTACATGTTTATGAAAGGGTGAGTAATAAGGGCTCTCTCCTGTCTGACTCCCATTTTCATGAAACAGAAGATCTCATATCTTTGAAATTACCTCTCCACCAGCTGAAAGGTTATGTAGGGAAGAAACTGGAAAAGACTAATTTCCTAAGAAACTCCATTACTATGATTATTAGAGTGTTATGGCAAAAATTCTTTTATACCTGGGGATCATGTTACCCTGCCAGAAGCTTGTAGTAAAAGTCTCTTCATCATGTATTACAAAAACCTTTTGATCACTTGCAGAACTGACAGCCATTAGCAGGAAATCTCTTTATAGACCTATAAGTAAGAGGTTGCTTATATGTCACTCAATATAGAATTGTTTTTCATTAGCAGCTCAAACACTGGAGCAAAGTACAGTTAAAGTTACAGTTAGAGAAAGTCAAATGGCTTTTCAAAGAAAATAAGGATTTCTCTGTGCTGCACAGTCTTTTGATTTATAATCTTAAATATTAAGCAGAAAAACCAACAGAAGTCCATTTGGTAGCACTCCCCATTTTAAAGGTAACTTCAGTGTTGTGCAACTCCTTCAAAATTTACTGCACTAAAAGAAAACATTTTCCTTCTGGCCCTGGATTTTTGAAGAGCTGTAGAGAGGCTCTGATTGTGTAACTCAGTTATTTGAAAATGGAAAGCCAAGAAGAAATGCAGGATAGACCTTCTCACAGCAGAAATGGTCATTATTCTGAGTAAGTTACCTGCTTATGCTTCTCCAAGTCCATTCTTGCTCTCCTGGTGACTGTAGGCTGTTCAACATAATCTGTATGCAAGGCAAGAGATCCATTTCATGCTGGCAGAGCAGGCAATACAAACCCTGTGAAATACCAATAGTCAGGCTGCTGGTCAGTTCCATCTCTGACACTGATACTCCACTAAACCTTTCAGCAGGAACCATCTCTAGAGCTAGAAAAGGGCATGTGAACAGAACCTACAGCTGCAGAACCTGACATAACAAGAAGATACTGCTGGTTTCATCCCCCAAATTAAAGCTACAACCATTTTTTAACACTTATCAATGCACCTCTACATCAGTTTCTGTAGCATTTGAAAACTCTTTTCAGTGCACATTAAAAGGCTGTTTTTAAATTACCCTCTCAATGCAAGTAATGACATTTCATCTAAAACTTCTGTGCAGGCAAACAATGGGCTGTAAAAAATCTGGGTGAGCTTTCCCTGGTGGCATTTTTAAGAGGGCTGGATCACTTGAATCTATGTTGTACATTCTCCAGCACAGAATTTGCTGCTGTGTCAACCATTCAGGATATTTTCACCAGTTCTGAAGATTCTAGGAGAGCTCCTCTTTTGAGAGGATTGTTGTTTGCCATCACCGTTGCCACACTGACAACTCAGCTGAGTTTATTTCAAAAAAAGCTGTTTTTAACTCTCATAGCTGTGAAAATTTATCATGGAAAGGTGACATGACCTGCCACTGACTCAGTGATGTGAATCTCTGAAACATTTATTTTCAGAATTTTGTGCTACCTGCTAATCTCAGGGAATATATACCTGTGAAACGTGATGATGACAATTTATACATTGTATTTTTAAAGCATTTAGAAGCACAAGTCCCAATTATTTGGGAATAAGTTTTTTTTCTCCTAAATTATGAAAGGACTTGGAAAAAAAATCTAATTAGCTATTTCTCTGCTGATAATTCTAATATAAGTATCCAGGTGATATCACTTCCAAATAATCCAAACCTCTCTTAGGCATTTCCTTTGAGTTTCCAATTTCTCACTGTAGCTGTATGTTCTCTTGAGAATAATACCCCAAACTGTCCTGAAGTGCTGGTAGGCATGAAATAATCAATTAAAAGGCCCTACAGTGTTTAAACTTGTCTTTGTTTGACCTAAACCAGTAGTAGAGGACCAATGCATACCAGCAGCAGAAGTGAGCTTGGTTTTACCTGGCTGCACACCTTCTGCAGTTCAGAAGCCCCTCAAGGCTAATCTGGAGTCCTGCTGAAACAGCCTCTCCTGAAGCTTGTGTCTGGCTGAGAAATGGGCTTAGCAACAGGAAAAACTGCAGATGATAATTAGACTCAAACCAACTGTGTTACCTGTTTGTGTGCAGAACACACAACTGCTGTATTGAGATTAAATGGATTTGAGAGATCCACCACGGATTCATAAAGTAAAAAAAAATCTTCTCGACCATGAAATCATGAAAAATAATCAGACAGTGGAGGAAATCATTACTTTCTTAGTGTTTGCAGAGTGCTCAGACACTATAATAGAAGAGATCCTATAAAAGACCACTTAACTGTACACTTAAGATCTTTGTAACATCTAACCATGCAAACTTCTATACCTCAAATGTTATTTTTCTGTATCATTCTGTTAAGTAAAACAGAAGCAGGAATCTGAATGACAAATGCTTTTTGCTTGTTCTCTCACGGGGCAAAACACCAGAAAACTTAATTCCAATTTCTGGTATGAAAGCTAAGAACACCCACCACAGAGTTACTTCTAGTAGAAAGAACTTCTCCATTTTTAGAAAGAAAAATAGAAACTTAAGAGGGGGTAATGACACTGAGTGAGTTTTGAGGTAAATTCTTAACTAAAAGTTAATTCAGAATCATATGTAACTATTTGTTCTTAAAAGTTTTGCTCCTCTTTATCAATTTATTCTCCATTTATTACAACTGCATGTTACAGAAACATCCTATAATGAGGAGATCTTTGGATAGTAACTTTAAAATAAAAGTTGCAGTAATAGCTTTATGTTTGGTAGTTGCTACTTTGGTTGTGTGAGTACAAGGTTATACATCACACTGCTTGCCTATTATTTTTTGTGTTTTTGAAACGTACAGATCAATTAATTGAATGATACATCAAGAACAAAAGTGCAGCAAAACATTCATATTCAAAACAATGGAAAAAACAATGTCTTTACCTTTCGTCAGCAAAACTATCACTCCTCCCTGCAGGTCTTGTGACTTTGCAAGTTTTACTTTTCTCGTAACAAAACCAAAATCCAGTTGTGGACACTTAGGGACTCTATTCTCTTGCTGGAAACACGTTACTGCCAGCACTGTAACTGCAGATAAACCTTATTTTTAGATATCTTTAGAGCAGTCCTGCTGTTCACATTTGCCTCAATCACTGGATACTCATTTAAGTAACTTTACCCACTTTAAAACCTCATGCTTGCTTCTTTTGAGTGACCGAAGTATAAATTTTGGCACTGCAAAACTTTCTATCAATTATCTCTGCCTTTTGGTACATGCACCTTGTAAGCAAATATATTTGGGGTTCTCTCAGGAGTTGTGGTTGAAGAGCAAATAACAGCATGGAGGCAAAATGAATTTGGATAGCAGAACACTTTAATCACAGATGTTGCAATTTTATCACTTACACCACTTCCCTGTCACGTGGAAGGCATGATGTGGCCTGGGATAGACACTGTAGTGGTTCTAGCCATGTGCATGGTTCTAGGGTATTTTGGGCTCATCTCCACAATGCTTCATGCTGGAAAGAAGGATTCCTGGATTCTGATG
The DNA here is from genome assembly GCA_013398275.1 of Promerops cafer. NCBI lineage: Eukaryota > Metazoa > Chordata > Aves > Passeriformes > Nectariniidae > Promerops > Promerops cafer. The sequence continues at coordinate 271,742 of VZSE01007211.1, read as the reverse complement.
CAGACCCCCCCACCCCTCCACCCCCTTTTCTGTACTGTGTTTACCTCTGAAGCTTCCTCAGCTACAGGACCTGCTGACCGTTCCCTGCAGACCACCCTGGCAGTGCTGGTTTAGCTGTGCCATCGTCTGAGCTCACCATCAGCTTCTCTGACCTTCTGGCTGAGTCTGCTCTGCTGCTGAGGACACGTGGTTGATCTCTTCAACTGCTCTAACACAGCAACCAGTTAACCTTCCTAGGCTGCTCAGCATGCCTGCCAGCACCAGGAATCCTCCCTGCGTTGCAGAAATGAAACATTTCCTTTCTGTCCTGTTAAACATGAAGGTTATGCAGACACAAAGGGCCAAATGTGACATTCTGGTTATGTTAAAATAACACACAGTCACCTCCTACCAAGGGGCTTCTCTGGAAATTCAGCCATACTCCACTTCCAGATACCTTTCCCTCTAAATGAAATAACTAAACGTTGTCCAAGTCACACCCACACTTATTAATCTCCCACCCACAGATGGCCACTGGGAGTTCACAGCTCATCCTATCTTCTAATTAAAAAAAACCATCATCAATACAGCCATGGGGAAGTGCTATCTGTGCTCAGCACACACTGACACCAACAGTTAATGCTCAGGACAGATATGCCCCTACTAAAGCTTGTTAGGCCAAGTTCAGGAGAAGTTTTGGCATAAAGTTGCTAACTGAAATCTTCCTTGGTACATTTAAAGCAAAAACTGTTACTTTGTTGTACAACATACAGGTAAGTATTTTCTTTTTACTACACTGAAAATGGGCCAGCTGCCAGATTTAGCATTTAGAAATCTGGTGATATGATGCAAAATTCATCTTATTTTCTTGTCATTCTATTACTACGTGAAAATAAAAGGGAGGAAAGCATTTAAAAAGCAGCAAATATATTCTTAGCTATACTGAGACTATGCTGGATTTACTTGATACTGCATGCCAGCTGCAGCAATCAAAACAGGTGACTGATGTAAAAGCATAGGAAAAACATGCAGAAGCACAAGTCTTACTTAAAGTCTCTATATAAATATAATATAGCCAGATCTTGTGTGTCCCACAATTCCAAATTTAAGAGCAAAAAACTTCCTAAAGAAACTTAAAGATAGATAGACTTATTTCTAAGCACTCTGGATTTAAAAGATTGTAATCACAGTACAGGAGAAGAGGCAACCACTGTATTCTGAACCACACAGTTAAACAACTGAAATTCAGTTCAAGGTGGGGACCCCAGCTGAACTCTTAGCTGAACAACATCTTTAAATCAGAGCTTTTTACTCTAAGAATAGAAAGCAAGGTACTTTGGCATACTTCTATCTTTATTTAACAAGTACTTTGTTACTTTTCTCTAAAGATCTGCATTGATTTCATCTAGTAAAACTGTTCAGTTTTGTAAATAGCACTCTGTGAAAGTTCTGCATCTTTCTAGAAATAAAATCCAGGAAATGGTAGATTTAATGCATCAGTAGTTTTCCTAGAGTGCTTTACATACATAAATAGAGCACATCAAAGTACTGTTTCTTTCTACATTTGGGTTTGGGTTTGCCATTGACACTACACTGGGAGGAGCTGTCAACCCCCTCAAGGAACCTTGACAAAGAGAGATGGGAAATCACCAACCATATGAAATGTAACAAGGGCAAGTGCTGGATTCTGCACCTGGGGCAGGGCAGCCCTGGCTGTGAGTGTGGACTGGGGAGCAGCTGCCCAAGGGAGCTGGGGCCAGGGGCAAGCTGGCTATGGGCCAGCCACACCCTGGCACCCAGGAGGGCCAGCACTGCCAGCCAGGCCAGGGAGGGGATTGTCCTGCTCTGCTCTGCACTGGGGCACTCTCCAGTCCTGTGGGCAGTTTTGGGCACCTCAGTATAAAAAAGACATCAAGTTTAGAGGGGGTCCAGAGGAATGCCACGAAGAAGTGAAAGATGTGGAGGGGAAGCCTTATGAGGAGTGGCTGAGGACATTTGGTTTGCTCAGCCTGGAGGAGATTGAGGGGAGACCTCACTGTGGTCTTCAACATCTCTTCACTCTCATGACCAGTGACAGAATTTGAGGAAATGGTATGAAGCTGAGTCAGGGAGGTTTAGGTTGGATATCAGGAAAAAGTTTTTCACCCAGAGTGAAAGGGCTGGGCACTGGAACAGGCTCCCCAGGGAAGTGGCCAGAGCACCAAGCCCTGCCTGAGCTCAAGAAGAGCTTGGGCAACACTTCAGGCACTTGGTGGGATTCTTGGGGTGTCCTGTTCAGGGCCAAGAGCTGGACTCAATGATCCTGATGGGACCCTTCCAATTCAGCATATTCTATGATTTGTAGAAACCATTTTCATTTTGGAAGAAAGAGGCTTTCTTCAATTGCAGAATTCCATCAAATATAATTTCCTGCAATTCTGATGTGTACAGGGGATTACACAAAATGCAAGGCTTTCTCACAGATATTACAGTAAACTCTATTGCAACTACAAGACTCGACAGTATTACCAAAATGATGTTTATGTTTTGGAAGGGGCTTTGACTGCAGGATGTCCACTCTTCCAGACTTCTCAGCTCTCTGGAATGAAACAAACAGCTCACTGAAGCATTAAACCTTACTTATGCTTGGTTTGCTTTAGTCGAACCAAGGTGAATGAGAGTCATAACAGTAGTATAACCATGTAGCAGGTCATCCTTTATGTCATTACATTCTCTTAAGACGAAATTCCCGGTAACTATCCGATCACATCCTATTTCCCCATGTCCAAAAAAGCCAAAGAGGGGTACGCTGGGGAAAAACTTCCTAAATGCATCTGCTTCCAGATTCCTTTTGGTTTTGTAATGCCGATATCCTCTGCCAACACAGGCGAACATGAAGCCGATGGTGTTGTGCTCGGGGATGTTTGCTGCTTTGAGGCGCTGCATGGCCGCTTCTGCTGTCCTCTCATCAGCCACATCCTGGTCTAACAGGACAGTGGCACTCTGGATCTGGGGACCGCTGAAAGCCAAGCCAACCACGCCGCAGGCGTCACCGGGCTGCGCGTGGTCACTGGAAGGCAACAGGCACCGAGTTAGAGAACGTCTGGGGGACCACTTCTCCCCTGACTGAACTGCTGCTGCAGCAGGCCTGGGTTCAAAGCAGCCAACACTGCAGTGATTCTGATACCACCCGGAGTCAGAAAGCCAACCAAAGACTTCACCTTTTAGCAATGTTTTTCTGTAGCAACCTTTCACAAGGAAAAACTTCCACATCCATTACTGGATGTTAAGCATAAACTTGTTTCGCTCATGCCAAATTCAGCAGTTTGTGTATGTCACAGCTCTGCAATTCCAACTAAAACATCAGTTCAACTTAAGACAAGCAAAGGCACTGAGAATTTATACACTGAAGCAGGGCAGCAGTCAGCAAAGGTTTCAGATTCATGTTGCTTTAAATTGGCTGGCCAGGACACAGGGGGTTAAGCACTTACGTACTTAACCTTTATCTGCAGTGACTTTATTTAAGGTCACCTCTCTTATCTGGGGCAACGGTGCAGCTGGCAAAATCAGATGCAAGGAAAACGTTGATATTAGTATGGACTCCAGACGCCCAGTGGCACGAGAGGAGCCTGTGGGCATGGCTGCACTGTGCCCTGCAGGACGGAGTGCCACGTCCTTCAGCAGCCACGGTGCAGCAGGTGAGCTCCTGGGCACAGCCCTGCCGTGGGTGCAGCTCCTGCTCTGTGCTGTGAGCCAAACCGAGGCAGACACACCACACATGTTCACACCCTGGGCTCTCGTTTACCTGCACTCCAGAGATGAAATGCTGACTGCAATAAACACACAAAGGCACCTGAAGCAGGAAATCTCCTTCTCATTGGGTTTCTCCTAGCTGGGTTTCCAGAATCCAAACTGTAACACAGCCATACAAAGCTTCCAGCTTTTCTGGCTACATCACAGTGTAGCAGTTGGGACATTTTTCCCTTTAATTGTTATTTTACTACCGGTAAAGGGGGTTTTCAATATAACTAGAAGTCTTTGGATCTGCAGTGTTTCTCTCATTTTAAATCTTTTTCATTGTTTACCTTGAAAAAAATACCTACTTCTCAGAGGTCAGTGATGTAAAGCTCTCCACTTGTCCCCCAGCCAGGATGATACTTTTCTCATTCAATGGATTGACTATTTGATGAAGAAATCGAGTAGCTCCAGTCTTCCAGGAGTTGTAGCCAAACAGAAGAACAACACGGAGATCTGGGTTATTCTTCAGACCTACAAACAAAAGCCAACACTGATCCCCTTATTTTTAAATCCTGAACTCTGAAGTCCAACCATCCTAGTTTCTCCTCAAATAATACATCACACCTCTCTCTGAACAGCTCCACTTGAAAAGTAACTGAGGTAACTGGAAATGGATATTCAGGATAACTTATCCTTAGTTCTCCAGAGACTGGGAGGAGCAGAGATGCACAGTCACCAGCTGGAGCCCCACAGAGGCTCTTGGAGCTAGTACAGAAGCTGCTGGCTCTACTCAGAACTCCAGACTGGCACCTCAGAGAGCAGTACCTCACAAAAGCCCACGTAAAGGAGAGAAAAATGCCATACCTGCTTCAGCAAATTTACTTTCATCAAAGACCCTGTTCTTCATGTCTTTAGAAAAATGGAAGGTATGAATTTTCACCCCATCAATTTTGGGAAACAACAGAGCAAACCCAGCTTCGCCCTCTTCAATTTCTTGAGGCTGATTGCTGCTTGAACCCATCGGGGTAACTACAGAGACAAAATCAAGCATCTTGTGTTCAGAGATTCCAATACATTCATTTACACTGTAACATGGGCAGAAAGAGGTTGAACAGCTCAGGTGGTATAAAACATGACAATTCATTTCCATAACAACTTACCTAATTGAAAACTGGTGTGATTTTTTTGCTAATGTTTTGGAAAGATGAAATGTGTAGCCTGCTGGCTATCGATCACACTGAACTCAGTTTTGACATGGAGGCATGGATATATTTACACATATGCCCCCAAATCTAAAACATTAGGAAAACAAGAACAGTGCAATACAAGCCTTCCTGCCAACTTCTGCAGGCCCACAGATATATTCAAGTTTTTAAGGTGTCCTGTAAGCATGTAAGGACGGTATAAAGCAAACTGACACAAAAACTGGGAGTGTATTATTAAAATATGGTAATGACAACAATCAAATACCTTACTTATGACGAGGGAAATCAATTTAAGGTGAGAAACTTGTGCTGGTTTTGCATTAATTGATATTTGATGAGGAGGGAAGAACTGAATCCACCACAAAACTATAAAAAACCAACTTTCTAATGATAAAAGTGAAGCATGGAAAAAAGCCTGCCATGGGAGGCAGTGAATTTTCCAGTCACTGCACATGCTTCCTGCTAGACCATTACAAACAGGTAGATACCAGGATGCCCTGTACAGTTAGTCACAATATGACTGAAATGAATACATAAATCCAAGCAACATTCAATAAGTACATTAAGGTGCCAGGGAAAGCTTCCTGCCCAGTTAAATCAACCCTTTTAATTATAACTGCAATACATGAAGTAAGTGCCACATCACTTAGCAGCGACACTGTGAACTCCTTAAAACTGAAGCCAGTGCTCAACAAGGTGAGAGATGACACCTTCAAGCTCACCTCTCAAAAACTCACATATTTTTGCTCCTACCTACAATCCCTGGGGTGACCAGTCCAAGAACCTGACATCGCTTTGGCAACAACTTTTCGAGTGCGAGCGCTGTTTCCTTACTGTTTCTTTTTCTGGCTGTTAAAATAAGAAGAGACAAAAAAGACAAAAAAAAACCCCCATCAGACAGCAGTAAGAGCGTGCTCTGAGCAAATCCCACAGCCAACCGCGTCCTGTTTAAGCAATGCTGCCCATCAGTGGCCGCCCCGGTAACAGCACGCCGGTCTGTGCTGCTCCCTGAGAGCACAGGGCTGCCGGCAGGCAAACACCCTCAGCGTCCTCCGCAGAAGGGAGAGGAACCCGTCTGTGCACTTTAACACAGATCTGTGAACTGCTTCGCACCACAAATGCTGTCATGGTTTCTGCAAAACATCTCCTTCCCACTGAAACCGAAACTCGGAGAATTCCCTCTCAGCTGACTATGCTCTACTTACATCCCAGCGTATCTTGAGGTGGGAGTGAGTTAGGTCCAGGCTTTACCTTTCTTTTGCTCGTGACACTCCTCGTGCCCGCTGAACGTCTCTGCATCAGCGATGTAGAGCACGGTCTGGGGCAGCACGTGCACCTTCTGCAAAGACACAGGCGGAGGAGTACACGGGACGGGACGGAGTGAAGGGGAAGCGGGGGCACAAACTGAGGAGAAACTGCTCCTGCTCCACCACCAGCCCGCGCTGGTGCCCTCCCCCCTCAGCAGGCTCCTGTCAGCCAACAGACAACCTCTCATCAGCCTCGGAAGCGCCCATATTTATCTAGTGAATTGGTAGCACAGGCAGAAGGCTGACCCAGACCTCATAGAAGCAAGAAGAGCTCTGCAGACCGGCCCCATGACTCTGCTCCTTCTTTTAGCACTATCTAAACTCCTCGCATTCACGGCTGTCGGCTTCTGCGTAGAGGCGCTTCCGGCCCTTCTTGTCCCAGCTGGCTTAACACTGACCTGCTGAGGCCTGTCTACGGCCAAAGACCCTGACACGGATCTCTATGTGCTGAAGACCCAGCACCAGGTTAATACCGGAAAGAAATCCTGCCAGACAGAGAAGCCCGGCAGCGTTTACTCAGTGTCTCCCAGCCTATGAGAGTTAACCTCTTAACAAGATTGCCGCCATGAACAGAAGTGCCCTGAACTGCAAATCCCCGGCCTTTTGATCGGTGTCGTAACACGCAACACTTGGACTGTCAAAAGCAGCGGCGCCTCCGCACACGTCCCCGCTGCCGGGCGCCGCCGAGACGCGCGTTCAGCGTTCGAACGGAGGCGCCGGGCTCGCGCCCCTCAGGCCGCCCCCCGCGCCCCCTCACCTCGAGCTCGCGGGCCAGCGCGCGCACCAGCGCGTGGTTCTCGGCAGGGCCCGGCTCCAGCGCCGACACCCACGCGATTCGCTGCCGCGTCCGCAGCGTCCG